>JANHFX010003123.1:0-42854 GCA_027560015.1 Chloroceryle amazona | reverse complement strand
GTCAGGGAGAGCGCCAGCCTCCAGCAGGCCGCAGCCTCTGCTGAGAGGGGCACAGAACAGGCCTGGCAGTGTCACCCACACCCTCACTGGCCTTGCTCCCCTAGCACCGAACACGCAGTTTCCTCTGTTAAATGCTTTCACAAAAACACAGTTCTTAACGATGTAGTCATCAATATGAGTGACAATCCCAGGTCTGTCCGAGAGGGTTTTCACCTCAATACATGTTGCTGATGCAGAACATAAGCAGGGATGAGCATTCATAAATCTGATGCACGGAATCAAATGAGTCAAATGCAAAACACGGCTGGAAAATTTTGATAGACTGATAAATTCTGTGGTTCAAGGTCCTTGCCTCTATTTCAGGTACCTGAGTAATACCACTTGTTATCTCTAGAGTCACTGAAAAATGAATGCAGGCAAAGAGATTTCCATGGTTCAACTGGTTAATCAAGAGTTCCCTGATACACAGAGTTATTTTCAGCACTAAAGTATTATCTCATCAATAATAAATTTTACAAGACAACTTTCATGCTTTTACAGTTTTCAATTTATGAAAGATTTCAGTAACACATACAATCACTGTAACAAATACTGCTATGAAGTAGCCGTTATTCATATGGCACAGAGGGAGACACTAAAGCATAGTGATGTTTACGAACCTGCCAGTGCTCGTTGTTCCCTGAGCGTGACTAGTGCCTGTCACTCCTGACTCTGGGCTGTACTTTAACTCCAGGTCCACGTGCACCATATGGTCTTTGCTCTTTTATGGGGAGAAAACAGAGCAGCAGATTCAGTGGAGGTCTGAGATATAGTGTTGGCCTCGGCATCCTAGGACCTTGTCTTTCCTCAAGCAGACACTGGGTTCTTGGTCTTCTCCAGCACCTGTGTCCAGCCTTACTCCTTGTGTTGTTTACTTAGGCTGTGGAGTTCCTTGGAGAAAAGGCACTGTTTCAAAAGTGTCTGGCACATTAATGCCTTAGTTAAGATCAGAAGCCCAAAGCAATGCCTTCAACTTACAGTCATATATTAGTTGCTTCAGAAATACTTTCATTAGACCAGCAACTGAGTCTATTGAATGTACATGACAATAACCGCCATAGCCTAGAGAGATTAAAGGGGGTGTTATTGTTTCAATTACACATATGCATGTAGAGAACCTGAGGGCACAGGCAAGAAATTACCTGCTCTAGTCCATGTTGGAAGTACATGAAGAATGGGTAACTAGCAGTCACTCTTTAAAAATGTCATTGATAGGAAAAATTAGGCAACTTTGATGTTTTAAACAGTAGATCATACTCTTAGCACTGCTGACTTTTTTGCTTCCTCTGAATATTTTTATTATGATTATTATTATTACTGCTGTTGTTATTGTTGTTATTAATTCCTTGGCTTAATTAGATCATATTTTTGTTCCCCCCCCAAGAGTAATTTTCTTCAGTCCTTTGGGACTTACCTTTGGTGCTGTAGAAGGTAGAACGTATTCCTCAGGCTACCTTTCAATAAAACTTTTATTTTCATACATGAGGCATCTCCACAGATAATGAATACGGCATGGTTTTTAACATATATACTAAAAAGCTTTGCCAGAGTAGAACCTACAAATAAGGTATTTACAGTCCTTATTTTCATTTGAGTGACCATTTCTTCTTTCACCCAATAATTTTTTTTATGTACTCTTGCACATTTTTCTTCGAGTGTAAACAGAAGGGTTATGATTCATTATATACAATTTTATATGTCCAAAGGTTAGCTATCTATCTGAAATTATTTGAATGTTGTTGAGGTACAATCCATTGAAATAAGATGCTTTTTCTCACCTGTTTTTATAACTGTGTTGGGTAGGATGAATCACTTCATATGTTTCTATGTAGAAATGTGACAAGCACTCTCTGAAAGTGATACTAAACGAAAAGTTAGATGGAATTATGAGGCTTACTTTTGCTTTAAAGTACTTCATACAATAATTCATACATAACTTCTACCTGACAGCAAATATGTGTGAAAATCCAAACCTGCATACAGTTGCACGCATGTAGTGAAACCTGGTGTGCACCAGCAACAAGTGCACCTCAAACAGGAGTGCACCTCTGTTTACTTCTGTGCTCTCAAATCCTGCTATAAGCAGTGCTGATGTGAAAGCACAGGGTCACGTAGTTTACCATAATCCTTGCTACACGTGAGTCAGTAGTAAAAGCCACAACTTAGCCTACAAGCAACACCAGAAAAATTCCAACAGTATTTACTGCTCTACAGTTTGCGTTAATCTTAGGTACTACATTTCATAACCAGGAAAAACACAGTTTGACAGCGCAGGCACAAACCAGCATTTTAACTGCAGAGGGCATGAAAGAGCTACTGAATAGCACAATGTTTTACTTACTAGGTATTACTACTTGCAATGTAATTTTCTGCACGTTTGATTTCTTCCATACCGAGTATTCACAGTATCGCATTTTAGACCTGAAAGATCCTCATTTGCTTTCTTGTGGAAAAACACAATCTTAAAGAAGATAAATTATTAGATTCATTCTAGGGGATATTTCCTGATAATCATGAACTAGAAATTATTCTTTTATCCTCACAGAATCTAATGGATGTCACTCGTACTATTTTATTTCCCGTTTTACTTCACACTCAAAAATTACTTTTTTTTTTTTAAGTTTGCATACAAGACTGTTAATGCAAGATGAGCTGACCTTTACCCGTTTCCCACTTCATGCCGCTTTGAAAGCTTCCAGCCATTCACTAATGCTCACTAGAATTACTGACCATATCCATCATAGTGCAGTGCAGCTGATTTCTAAAACTTTTCTGATGCTTATAATGTTTTTCATCAAATTTGGCTTAAGATTAAAACAATAATAATAATAATAATAAAGACTTTCATTAAAGTATAAATTATCATTCAGAAAAACAGTTGAAGATTCATAATTTGAAGGCAGAATTGTCCAGAACTTGCTCCACTGGGTTGTATTTTAGGGGTTCATGAAAACCTGGAACAAATATTACTCGGGGTGTGTTTTCAGAGGAATGAAAAAGATCTGCAAAAAACCGCTACCAAGAATCCAGCCTACGGCAGGAACGTGTTGGCAGGAGCAGTCCCAGCCAATAACAAACACTTTGCCATCCTCCACCTACGCAATCTGATTAGCATGAATCCCCATTCTTCCATTAACCCACATACTAAGTATGTTTCCCAGCCTCTTCAAACTAGTTGCATCTTTGTTATTCACTTGGTAGTCATTGGGGCTGATGGCTGTAGAGCCCACCATGCCCACTGCTTTTTTCAGCCCATCTCAGTTAACACTGCTGGGAATCGGCAAAGATGGAGAACAAAATACTGTCTCTTCTTCTACCCTCAGCAGTATTTAACTTGGAAGATTTTTGATAAAATATCGATGGACACCACCAGAGGGTGCATTGCTGCCACTGTAATGCTTGTTCTTGCACTGCAAGGAACCGTAAGTAACCTTGCTGTGGTGTAGCAAAGCTTTGGCCAAGTCCTGTACCTTCCGTTTCTGTGGAGCTGCCTACACAAAGGTGCACAATGGAAAGGAGGATTAAATACCAAGGCAATGAAGCCAGTTGCTTTAAAGAAGAAGAAAAAAAAATACAAACCACCACTCAACAAGAACTAATATGCCTATTGTGCTGTGCACTCAAGGCATTTTGCATCTTTTCTTGAAATGCCCGTCCTAAGAGTACTTCTTTGAGCTGCTGCAAGCAGCCACTCCCAGAAGATGTGAAAGAGACTGACCTCTTTCCCTTCCCTTCCCTTCCTTTCCCTTCCCTTCCCTTTCTTATCCTGACCTATCAGTCTGGAATGCAGTTCACCTCTGAGCATTTTCAGACATATCATTTTCAGAGAGGCTTGCATGTCACAACACACAAACAGGGCTTAATTCACTGCTTACAAAGCCTGCACATGACAGCCAAACAAAGAAGCCACATATTGCATGTGACCCTCCTGTGCTTCACCTACATACACACCCTTGTCTGCAGGAGGGGCATAACAGTGTTAGAATAGCAAATACTCATCTTGCCCTCAATATAGGCAGGACCTAAGACTGCAAAGTTAAAAAACTTGTACCTCATGGAGCAACTGAGCAGCAGTTGAGTATGATCTACACTTGTATTGCTGCAGGCCTATGAGCCCCCAGCATTTCCCTCTGTAGCAGTATTCATGACATACCTACTCCTCATCCCACCTGAAGACTCTGGTGAAAGCTAATCACTTCCTGCAGGGACAGTTTCCAGCCAGGTAGCAGTTTTTTTAGCTTCCTGAAGCAAATTGCTACACAGCAGCACAACCATCAATGCTGGTGTACAGGAGAGAGGGATAAATCATAGTGTCCAGAAGAGGCCAAGACTTTTTCTAGCCCTGCAGACTAGCTTAAACCAAGCACAAAACATCCTTTTAGGCTTAGTGTGCTGGCACTGAATTCAGAGTGAGTCTTCAAAGAGAGGTTTTAAACTCTGCATTGCCTTTTAGAAGTGCCTCTATCACCCCCTGTACCACAGGCCTGTGGGTGCTTAAGCTGGAGTCACAACTAAACTCCAAAACATAGTTGGTATTAATCAAGACCATAATTTTGCCCCACCAAATGGCAAGGGAGTTGAGCATGGCATAAATACACACTTAAAGCTACAGCACAATAAAAACAATAATAATAAAATCTCAGCATAACCAGCATGGTTATGTGCGAGTTAGCTGAAGATGGCTGGAGGGAGGAGGAGATGCCGCACATTCTTGAGTACACTGTAAGGAACTTTCAGTCCCATTGACTTCAATGAGGCTTCAATCAGGCTGTGTCTCTGCTGCAGAAAGGAACTGCTTAACACAGCATCGCGGGGTTCCTTGGTTTTTGTCTCTGAGCAACTCCTGGCAAAGCCACTGGTTAGTAATTGAAAACACACTTTTTCCAGTCACCAGGACTGCAAGTTGTACCTGGATTTGACTTCTTTTCTTTTACTTTTTGCTGCTGCTGTGATTCTGACAGATTTACAAATCTGGCTCCTTGACTAGGTGCTGACTTTACAAATGCGTGTTTGGCTACTGAAGCTGGGTGAGGGGTGGACCTGACCTTGGAGTGGATGATTTCCCCTTCAGTGGGACAGCTCTGCTTGCAGTTTGACTCCAGCTAATAAGCAGCATTCAGTGTCAGCCCAGCAGCTGCCATGCAGGAGGTCTGTCCCTTCAGGCAGCTGCTGCTCATCTGCCTGCAGCTGGCAGCGGAAGTGAGATCTGTTCTTGGTCCCAGCTGTGAGCAGCGTGGAGGTGCCAAAGCCCAAACGCCTCAGTTCTCGATCCAGGAGCAAGGAAGGGTTTCTGGTGCCAGACCACGGCCTGGCTTGCAGGGGAAAGGAGGGGGGGGTTCATCTCCTTTGACGATGGTGGGCTGGGAGGAATGGAAAGAGAGTGACAGAGAGAGAAAACAAGTAATAGAAGTAATGGAAAAGATGGGAGACAAGAGCGGGAGAAGATAGGAATGTCTGAAATGGAAAGGAAACATAAAATTTGAAATGACAGGGCCAGTCTGAGGCAAGGAAAACAAAAGGCAGCAGAATAATGAAAAAGAAAGAGGTGCAGAAGTAGCAATGACTAATCATCCAAGGGACGTGATTATCTAAAATGGATGCTGAAGCAGGAAATGCCATATTGAGCTGTCATCTCAGGCACTACTGGGCTTGGAAGGCTTTCCTGCCCTCAGCCCTTAGCCTATCATGCCATTTAAGGGGTATCCCCCACAGATTTTACTCTCTGGAGGAACTCTGGTACATTCTCTCTCACCTCCTTGCTTTGCCACCTTATTTAAATTCACATCGCTTTTTCCCTGTCCAAGTGTCTTACTGTCTCATTTATCTTTGTAACTGTGTTACAATTCAGTGTTGTGGCATTTTAACTGAATTATTATCCTGTCTGAGCTTCTGAGACAGGAGTATGGGCAGGATGAAGGACAAGATCCATTTCAATCTAAAGATTGAAAAGTGTACTTAATCTGGGAACAAATATATCAAGAAATGCTGCTTTGCTTTGCAGGACAGTGTATGCAAGCTGAGTATATTCCATCATAAATATGTTTTCACAGTTGGGACTGTTTCCTCAGCACAGGTGCTGAAATTTGTGTTTTTCAGATCTCAAAATTAATTGAGTATTCCTGGAAGAAATAACCAAGCAAAATGTGTAACTGACAAGTGCTTTACAGCATTGTCAATCAAAATCAAATCGCACTGGGAAAATGCAATGTCAGTGACCGATTCCTTTCCTTGGTGCTTGCCAGAAGCACAAGACAAACTGAATTGTAGAAAACAAATGAGCTGAAGAATGGGCCAAGGGAGATAGACAGGATAAAAGCTTACCGGTCAGAAGTTGAAGATGCAGGCACTGGAGGCACAAAGATTTGAACCCATTTGGATACTTCACCTTCGTATCTTACTGTAGGCACCCACAGCAGGGCACTGGTCATCAAACTGGGTACCATTACAAATTATTCAAAACCAGGTGCAAAAGATTGGATTGATTGAGCTTGGTGGGAATGATAAAAGCAGTTTTTTAGTTTCTCAGAATCCAGCTCTTCAAGATTGCCTTAAAATAATGTAGTTATAGTTGAACTTGGGTCTATATCACAATTATATAAGATAAATATCAGCTATATATTTATACCTTAATATTTCATAACAGATTTTTACCAGTGGAAGCCCTTAAAAATATTCCTCTGCTCACAAGTCTCAGCAGCTCTCCCTCTTTCAGTGAGAATGTTGTGGTTTCAATAAATGATCTTTGAAACAAACAAGAGGAAATTCCTCTGAATACCTTTCTTCCACAACCCACACAGAGAAAAATCAACCATCTAGTGAACTATGCATCTGAATTAATCAAGCTAAATAGTAAATACTCTTTTCTTGTCCCGGACAGGAACAAGAATAGCACATATGACACAGGGTCAGAGAGAAAAATCAGAAATCTTAAAAAACATAAGGTTGAGGCACTACAAATACTCTGAAGCTCAATGCATCCTATAACATAGCTTTTACAACTACCAGCCATTTGTATGTCTCAATCACTAGAGCAGTCACATGGGCCAGGTCAAAGGTAGCTCTCACACAGAATTCTGGCTCCTGCAAGAACACTGTTAACACAAGCCTGTTCCTGAACCCCCAAACCTTCCTTAACGGGAACAAAGGGAAGCGTGCATTGTCTGCACATCTTGGTGGATGCTGCATAAGAAGAGCTAGCACTTTTCAGATCAAAGTTATGGATGAAGTGGAAGGAGATATGAGAATGAGATGAAGCTTTTGCACATCTGGAACCAAATGTGTTTTGCTTCAGAAATAAAACCTGAACAGAAAGCAATGACCAGTAGCATGTGTCCAAGACAGGGAGAACAGAGCAAACAGACTATGAGCCTTCTCTGGTGGAGTGACCCACAGACCAAAAGTTGCTGTATCATTGCTAAGTGCTACACTTCCTGTCTTTGGAAGCTTCTGTTGGGATGACACTTAAAAATGATGAGGCTCTGGTGTCACACAAATACAAATGTGAATGCACCAAAAGCTTCAAGGCATCTAGACAGTTTTTGTTCTTCAGACTACCTAAGTTATCAGGATGAACTAAAAGCTTTATTGTGATATTTTCAAGTCAACTAGAGCCTTGCCACTGATTACAACAGGGTCACATCTCACTTTGTTTCTCTTTGATGTTTGGTTTGGGGTTGGGATTTTTTGTTTTTAATTCCACCATCTTCTGTCCTTTTCATTCTTTCACCAGTTTTTACAGGATCATCAAGCCATCTTTTTCAAGCCAGGTAACCTGGAAAGCTAAAGAGAAGAAGATTGTAACTATAAATTCTTCTGCCAATTGATCTAAGACAAATGAATTATTTTATTTTTCAGATCTTGCATGAACTGGGCTGGTTTCCATATACAAAACTGATTCATTCAACTTTGCAGTTGAATGAACTTCACAGTTCAACTAATGCAGTTGCATTCAACTTTGCAGAAAAAGCATTTCTAGTGCCATGTTCTGTATTCTCTTTTCTGATGAACAATGACCAAGGAACACCATTTAGAGTGCTCAAGGAGTAAGGTAGGCAAGGCTGGCAGAGTCTGAGCTTTTATTCACTCTGTGTTACCTCTGTCCGGGCATTCAAAGCAATATGGCTGGTGATTAATCTGCTAGTTAAATTCAAAACAGCATGTGTGGACAAAAGGCTGCCAAGTTTCTCATGTATATTGCTATTTGTGAAAAGCTATGCACAGACAAAAAGCCATCAACCATTTTTTTATTTTCATTTTATATCTGTATTCCCATTGTAAGTATTAACAATAATCCAAAAGACCATTTAAATTTGGGTTGGATACACAATAGCATTAATCACAGTCCAGTTTCTTCTTTTTTTTTTAATTCTTTTAACTTCAGTTCTAGTATTTCACGATCTGTTTTAGTAGTTGTGCTGTTGTTATATTTGCTTCCAGCAAATAGATTTTTCAATGTTTGCAGATTATTCTAAAAGACTTAAAGATAAAAAAATCTATAATGCAATGACTATTAGGACATTAATAAAGCTTATTATCTTCCATTTAAGATTAGTACTAAGTATGTTTGATGATCTGAAACTCACTTTTTGTTGTTCACTGTCTGTTCTCAAATCAAAATAAGTCCATAAACAACCATAATATATTTTTTCATTATAGCAGTTAATTGCAGTAACATTTTTATTTGGATTGAAATCCTTTTAAGAGAATGAGGTAAGTAAAACAAAGTAAAAGGTTCTGTTTAAGCAAGTAAGTTACACACAAAGCAACGCTAAGGCAGTATCACAATGTGTAAATCAAAGTGGATAGAAAACATAGTTTTCTAAATTTATGTGTTATTATTTGGGGAAAACACATCACAGATTGTATTTTAGTCTTGAAGTGAAGAAGAATCACAAAATACAGTCAAAGAGACATCCTTTCATCAAGTCTTTTAAAAGCCTGTGAGATGAATTCCTTCATTAAATTTCTTGATGTAAAATCAAATTCAGAAAACTTATTTGTGAAAGCTGTCCTGTTAAATTATGAATGCCAATAATAAATTCTTTAGTTCCTCATGTATTTGCGTACTTTGCATATGAACAAGCATTAATAAATATAAATAAAATATGCCCACTGTATAGCCATACACAGAGCTAATACGAATGCTTATGTTGTGTGCTGCCAGAAAAGGACAAATTATTAATCAAAGGAGAGAGAAGCAAAGAAGGAAGCAGATGATGCATGAGAACTTCGTTAATTGTCTTTGGGTGACTTCTGTGCAGAAGAAAATGTGTGCTCTGGATACAGAAGTCAGGTAACAACTATTTTATCATGCAACAAAGGAAGTTTGGATCAACATCAGCTTCTACAAGGGATTCAAAACAGAGATATGGATGGTAAGGAGGAAGGGGACCAGGCATGGATCATGCTGTTTTCAGAAGGAAACTTGCTGAACTAACACTGCTCTTCCTCAGGACAGACTGAATGGGGGACTCACTGGACACTTCTGTTGGGGATACTTCTCTTAAGACCTTATTCCAATCATGGCAGATATGTAAAACATTAACCTAGACCCTTCGCAAGGTGCAGGAGAGCTTCACTCCTGAATCTGATTCATAGGGAGGGACAGGTCTTTTTAGGGACTACACTCTTCTTGTATTGCTCTTAGTGGTTGTGATGGCCGGAGATACTCCACATAATAGCTATTCACAATTTCACCTTCCTGTTCCAGCTTTCCACAGTTGAATATTAATGTAGCAGATATATGAACTTGTAACACTCAGTTCTCTTCCCTACTATTCAATATATATATGCAAACAAGCAAGAGATGAAAACAGTATTCCTGCAGATGAGCTAACAAAATTTTCCTGTTTGTCCATTACATAGAGACTGGGTTGTAAAACATTTTTTTTTGGTCTTAACTCCCTTCCCTTTCTTGAAGCATGCATATGCATATAGGTACACACCTGTGCAAACATAAAGACTACGTGTAATCCAGTAAGTGGAGCTACCAGAGCTAGTTCTGAATGATTGCTCTTGGGTACTGGAAGAAGTGTCACTACAGAGTGCTGCAGCCAGAGCATGCTGCATCTGGAAAACTGGGGTTTAGCACCTTGATGTCCCCACAGACATCTTTTCTTTGATTCAAGGTTACCTTCATTTGATGGGGGACAGGGACCTGACCCTTCAAATGCTTCTTGAAATGTGCATTTCTGTTGATGTCAGGAAGGCTACTCTATAACATGTATAACCCTACCTTCACTATTAGGCATAGCAGCAATTTTTAACTGATTTCATGTAAAGATGAGCTGTGCTTTAGGATTGTTTTCTCTTAAATAGAATTTAATTCATGCAGTCCTGATGTACAACACACATACATGGGTTAAAGATGATTCTGCATGAATGCTTTGGTGTCCTCTGTGCACCTTTTTAAACAGCCAGTACCTCGTAAAAACATTTCAGTACCATTCCTCACAGTATGTACCCAGTGTATCTCAGAATGGTTTGTATTACATTTTACACATCATACATAGTATCAGACTTGCATTTTAAGTATCAAAAATATGTTGATAAAAGATCTTAACAGTAAATGTCATAAATCCTAATTTTTCATCAAAGAGTGAAATGATTCAAGACCTTTGGTGAACAGATGATGAGAAAGAAACATTTCCAAAAACTACATGTGATTTATGGTCTTATGCCACCAACAGCTGGCCAATCAGGTCTGGGTTTCTGTCCTTTATTAATGCCATGATAAGAGCAGCAGCAGAATTCAGTGTCTCCTGAAGCAGCAAATGGTCCTAGGAAAAAAAAAAAAAGGAAGCAGGGAAAACAATATGTTAACAAAATTCGAAAAGGCAAATATTTAAAATACATTTTAAAGCATGCAAAATTACCATACAATTATTGAAAAAATCCCCAACATTTATTTGGATTTTAGAAGAAGAACTTCTAAATCTTTTATTTTAAGGAAACATGGTATCATAACAATAACCATTTTCTAATCTCCATGGTAAAGTGCAAAATTACTTTTTAAAAACGGATATATTTTAACTGCTAGAACTAATGCCATCTATCAAGAGACCACCAAAACAGAAGCTTGATTCTATCACTTGCTTCCTAACTGACTTTTAAAATCTAAATGGTAGTCAACAGTTCGGGTTTGAAAACATTGGAACAAAATGGAAGATTTACTTGAGTAGCATAGTTAAAGACCTGTTAATTTTAAGGATCTACTGAATCCATCTGTAGCCTGCACACTACGTAAACTCACAAAGCCATTTAAGTACTGGGACTTCAGTAGTGTTGGCTGGTCTTTAAAAAGTAGTCTGGTTTTGATAGGCAAGGATAGAGACCAACACAGGAAGAAGTAATAAAATAAGACTTTGATTCTGTGCTTCTAACTGAGCACTCCAGCTCACACTTGAAAGAGTTCTTTGTCTAATTGCCAAGTTCTCTTAGTTGTATTGACTATAAAAGGTTAGCCTCTTGCTACCAGTTAACATTTTCATTTGCACACTGGGAAAATATCAATAGGTGTAGCCAGGCACAGACACATCCCTGGGGAGAGAAATAAGAGGGAACAATTTCTGTGAAGCAAGAGAGAAAAAGAAGGTCTACAAAACTCTAGGGAGAGTCTAGAAGAGTTTCAAATACAGAAGGGGACGTACAAAGAGAAGTACAAGCTGTTTTCCATACCCATGATGGATAAAACTGGAACCAATGGGCTTAAGGAAACTTAAATTGAGATGTAAAAAAAATCAGGGAAGTTGTTTTAACAGTAATGTCTAGTCTACAATGGAACAGGTTATTGGACAGATTAAGGAAACTCATCACTAGGGTCCTATAACATGAGAGCCACATACATGTAAAATGCAATGCAGGTACAGCTTCCTGCCTGGGGCAGGAGGATGGAGCAGTTTGATTTTATATATTTTCACCACTAATTTTCTAAGATGTTGCATCAAGGAAAAACTTGTAGAATGCATTTAAGAAACTTGAATTAATGGAGAAAGATGAAAGAGTTTAATCAACTTATACATAAAGATAATGTTAAAAACTTCTTTTTAAGGTGTAAGACTACTGGCTGAAGGGACCTAGCACAGCGAGGAGCTGGAGACTAAGAAGTTGAGGTTAAAGGAAAAACTGAAAAGGGAATGGTGTCCCTGGAACACTCTCAATGTTGAAGCAGGTCCAGAAAAATGTTCAGAAGGCTGGAACACCTCTTCTATGAAGAAAGGCTGAGAGAGTTGGGGTTGTTCAGCCTGGAGAAGAGAAGGCTCTGGGGAGACCTTACTGCTGCCTTTCAGTACTTAAAAGGGGACTATATGAAAGATGAGGACAGACCCTTTAGCAGGGCCTGTTGCAACATGAGAAGGGCTAATGGTTTTAGACTAAAAGAGGGTAGATTCAGAGCAGAGATTAGGAAGACTTTTTTTTACAGTGAAATACTGGAAGAGTTTGCCAAAAAGTGGTAGATGCCCCATCCCTGGAAACCTGGAGAGAGCTCTGAGCAACTTGATCTAGCTGAAGCAGTTGTCGCTGCTTAGTGCAGGAGAGCTGGACTAGATAACTTTTAAAGGCCACTTCCAACCCCAACTATTCTATGACAATGCTCCTATTACCTTTATGTAAATGTGCTAGAAATAGCTAGTTTATACCCGATTCTTTATCATCCCTAGAAAAATGGTACTTGTATTGGACTAGAATTTTGTCCTAAAAAAAATAATCACTAGAGCTGTTACAATTTGTAACACCCCCCCCCGCCCAAGATGACACTCCTCACAAATTCATGTTATATATTCTGTTATGCAGTAAAATTATTTATTAGTGTTCTAAGAAGTTGTTGTAGAGTAAAAATGTTCATCACAGTTGTGCCTTGCTGTTTGCCGAGTGTCACCTCCCATTCAGTTAAGCAAGGAGTGCAGAAGCATACTCGGGGCCTGCTCCTCCAGTACCTTTTGTCATGGACCAAGGGTGCAAAGAGGAAATCGGAATCCACTACTCCAGCTGGGTAGGGGTTTCACTCCCTCATTTCCCATGGATATCAGTTGCGGTATAATGTACAAGGAGAGCAGAAGTGATGTGCATACGCCCACTCAGATGGCAAACACTGCAGTCGCTTTTGAGGTCTAGCAGCACATTTCTTGCTATTCAGCAATGCCAAACTCTGTGCCCCTCATCGCTTTTTGTTCTGTTTGTCTCAAGAAGCACTTCACAATTCCAGACACTGTTTTCCAAATGGGCTTCCAGCCATATCTGAAGTTGGCTGGAGGCCTGTATTTTTTTTTTCCATTTCACAAAAAAAGAAATAAAGTACACCTGGCCAGGAATGCTCTTAATGTTTCTCCCAATAAATCTTTCCACATCCTCTGCTGGTTACTGGATTCAGTACGCATTCCTTTGCAGTAATAAATCATTTAAGTTTTTGAACATAAAAGGAAGCAAGAGAAAGAAATTCAACTTTCACAGGAGAGATTGAAAGTGACACTCTAAGATTCTTTTAGTCTAAAAAAATCTTTTTCTAGAGCTAAACCTATGGCTTTAGTGCTAATTTCTATGTTCTGAAGGAAAGACAGGAAAAAATTATTAGTATCTGTAATGCAGTTAATGTGGCACAGTATTGTGCACAGTAACCTGTATGCAGAAATGATCTGTAAACCCCACTGAAACCAACAGGCAAATCGAAATCTGTTCAAAAAGAGAAACAAAAGCAAGCAGCAAAACTTAAAAAGCATTTGCAAGCTTTACAGCTACTTCACTTCTAATAACCTGATTATTGTAACTATTCAGGAAACCTACTGATTCCTTTCTTAGAATCAGTCAATACAATGGCAGAAACAACAAGCTGTCAGACAGGACTCGTCCCCGTAAGCCTGGTTTTTTTGAAATAACCACAAGTGTATTCTTTAAGTGAATATACATTATCTTAAATAAGATAATAAATGTAACAGAAAAGATATTCCTAATTTTATACAGTTACAGTTGATGGCTAAATGACACCAAGGCATGTCCTGAAGCTTTCAATAGGGCAATCCCTTAAAGTAGTTATCATAGGGGTTACTAAGTATTAGGTTTATGCTATTGCTCCTTGGCAGTAACACTGTCTCAGTCTGATCTCATGGTCACCTACTCACTGAACAGTGTCCAGCACCTGGGTCTACGTGCCAGACTCCGAGAGCATGAGAAATCAGTGCTGCATAGGTCAAGTATGTGCTGGTTTTAACTTGCTTTATTCTCACAACCACATTCTTATTGGAAAGAGGTAGTAAATAACACAAAGACCCAGGCTCTTCCAGAAATCTCAAAATATTTGTATATCCTGCACCTTTCTGAGAATAAAAACTTGTTCTTATGGTAGGAATCGTTATTGTAGTATCCAATGGTCATAGCCTGTGCATAATTTATAACTTTTGTCAATCACTTCTAGTCCTTATCACAAAAAAGAGAACAGAAAAAGACATTCTAGCAACTGAAGGAAAACACATTGTTCAAAGTGTAAGCATTACACTGAAGGACACAATGGTTAAGTTGTATCTCAAGTGTTCTTTCCTCTCCTCTGAATCCTGCTGGGAATATACTGGCCATTACTGTGCACACAGGCAGATATTTTCAGTGAGCACAATGACACTTAGCTGTTTCCTAAGTAATTATCTGCAATTTGGATGTCAGTAGTGTTTATGAAGAATATTAAAAAGAATTAAAATGACAGAACTCAACAGCCACCCAGGAAAGAAAAAGAATCTTGTGAATCTTTAGTAATTTAAAGTTAAATAAATAAGTGAACACTTTGAGACCCCTGGCTACACCCCTAAAACGCTCATGTTTTTGATGCTGCACTGTTATTTCTGGCAACAGTGCTGATTACAGCTGATAGTGCCTACAGGGAGGCTTCAATAAGGATGCCAGGACAAATTTAACCTACCACACCTAACTCCATTGCACACAAAGGCTTCCAATCCTTTTTTATATGCAGTGGAATAGCACTAAATCTTTCAAAAACCTCATTATTAGTTGCAGGAAGTCAAATAATCAAGCAGAACCAGGTCTTCACATGTCTAACTACCCGATGCATTTGCATATATTGTAACCACTATAAAAAACAGGATGTAAGTACGGAATGATCAATACAAACCCTCATGTAGCCCACAAGAGCCCTCAACTGTTACTGCCCACCCACTGCTCAGTGTTGCAAATTCCAAGCAGAGAACGTACTTCAGCACACTAGTCAGCGAGCGAACATCAGTGCACGTGCTGGATGGATCCGACACAAATAGCTCCTTTTCCTCATCAACAAAATCCTTAAAAAAGACTATGACCTTTAAAGACGACTCTGAGGCAGTAACAACTTTAATGGATTAATGACTGAAATTCCACATGATCAACTGATGGGCCATGATCCCCCCTAAACCATTGTGATATTCACTGTCTTTTCATTTCATCCAGTTGACTTAAATGAGTCTCTTGTAAAAAAAGAAAAAACAACCCCCGCTAACATTTCTTGGCCATTAGTAAATAGAAATTTTATTCAACAGATGATTAACTACATTTATAAGCTAAAACCAAAACTTTTACCACTTTATATTTATGTACTTTGGAAAAGAAAGTACTCAGAAACACTGCCAACCTTATAAACCATAAATCCACATAACAGCACTTTGATTCCAAAATAAAATATCCACTTTGTTATTAAATAGTAAAAATATTCCAACATAACCGTATTGTGTGATGGTTGTAACTCATATTCGGAATTTATTTGATGTAGAGTTACTGACTGTAGGGGTTTTCTGGTCTGCAGAATAAGACTGGGAACGGCTACAGGGACAGAGTTAAAGCTGTGTTTAGAATATGCAATCTGATATTTTACAATGTGCATTTATTTAAGAAACTGTGAGGATATCTGAATATTTACTGACATTCCCCTAACGATTCATTTCCTTGCTTCAATCTGTTTAGGATTTATTTTTTGTTTTCCCCAACAGGAACTTCACATACATGCATTTCAATTTACATATGTACTAGTTCAGTTTAAACATAGCTTGAAAAACACACATTTCGCTCAGAAAAAAATTTGCCTCTTCAGGTATTACCTCCAAAAGAATATCTGTTCCAATATTTGCACTCTATTTTGCTGTAATATTATCAGTTTTTAAAAAGTTATAGAATTGTGATGTTAGCCTTGATTATAAGGCTGATAGAAAACCTGAAAACATGACTGAAAGGTGCTGCCAGTCTGGGAACAGCAATATGAATATGGAACGGGAAGAGGGCCAGGACATGGCTGGCATGCCTCTGCTCTTGCCGTTCCATTGTAAGCCTGCTCCCTGGCACAGTTTTGGCTCCTGCCCGCTAACATGTTCCCAGACAATGGCTGGGCATGTTTCAGGGGACAGCACAGGCCAGAGACTACTCCCAAGGGACAGGCTGAATGAGGCCACCCTCTTTTGGGAAAATAAGAACTTAGCCTTATGGCCATAAGGCACGCTGTGCCTTTCAGCCCTAGGAGAAGAGAACCACCCCTGGCCTGTTTTACTCACCAGTATAGATGTAGCCTAAGTATCACTGGGAAGTGACAGTTGTGCCTTTCCCTCCCTGCCCAAATGCATCAAGAATACATCGAATGATGATCATCAAATAATTCATTCCCCCACCCCCTGAAATGAAGCATAAATGCCATGTAGCTACCACATAAACAGTCCTTTAAAAAAAGATTAACTGCTCTGTGGCCACTCCTCCCACAAAGCAGAGCAGGACAGAAGGATGAACCCAAACCATGCTGCAGGGCGGCACTTGCGCTGTACTGCACATTCCTGACACCTTACAGAAAAAGGCTGGAGCCAGCAGAAGGACTGCGTGATGGAACATGCCCACTGCTCCCTTTTGCAGGGTGGGCTTGGGTGTACACCAGGCACACCACAAGGCATGAGTGGAAAAGGGCTGAAATAGTCTGTGTTCTGGCAAGCATCTTGCAAAAGACTACATTGGCAGTGCAAGAGGAGCTGCTGTTAATTTAAAAAATCCACAGAATGCTTCAGTTTATACTGAGGGTATACCAGGTGCCTCCAACACTCGCCTGGTGTCACATACTGACAGGTTTTTATACACTTAGAGAAACTGAGTAGAGAACCTAGCTCAAAAAACATCTATACTTGGTATTTTCTTCTTCAATTAGTATTTTTTTTTCATATAAAAACATGATCTGAAGAGGGATTGAGGTTCTTCCACTACTAAAAATCAATCATAAAACTTGGTTTGGTGTTTAATCTCACCATGAGGAATTCTCTGGTAGATTCCTGAAGAAGCATTTTTTCCTGCTCGTGCTATGTAGTGGCATGCATCTACGTATTAAAGCAACCTCTATCTCGGTAACAGTACAAATTAATCTGAAGTCTTTCTTCTTAAAATGCTTCCACATCACATTTTTGAATGCATGTGCCAAAGGCTCTATTGATAAGTGACAACTCGTAAATAATATCAATGCAGTAGTTTACCTCAATAAAAATATAACTATGCAGATCATTCTAAAAGATAAGAAAACTATTTCTCTCAATATTTTCAGGTTTCCTTTCAAGCAATACATAATTAAGCTAGCATTTGAGGTCAGATAGGTAGCTGGGTTCAAAATTACTCTAGCAGGTTCATAATTGAACCTCCGTATACACAGCCTTGCTTCCTTTCTGAACTAAGAAAATGCAATCAATTCTTTATTACTGGATACTCCTCAGAATAGAAATAATTTAGAAATCTAGACACTTGGGATGCACGAGGGTTGCAGAAAGAGATGAGAGGCACTGCAAGAACCAAACTGTCATTGTGCTAATGGAGCCAGTAGACCTCTTGGTTAATGTTCTCTGATAGAGTTAATTCCCTGCAGTTAAATGGTTGTATGTCCATGCTACAATCAACACAGACCAGGACAAATTGTGCATAAGTGTGTGATACTGTACTGTATCTCCCTCTCCTGTAGCACTGATCAATCTGCCTCTTACAGTTTCTCATAAGAAAATGGAGAGAGATTAACTTTTAAAATGACTGTGTGGGTAAGCTGAGGACAGATAAGTATTTTAAATCTTCTGTAAGGATTATGCCCCTAATGGCATTCATGCATCTTTTCACCCAAGTTTCACAGATTTAAAACTGAAGATAAACATCATTCTTTTGTTAAAAAAATACCAAAAAACCCCAAAAGAAAATGGCACAAGTATATGAAACCCCAAATAGGACTGATTCCTTTCACTAGTTCAAACAGAATAGACAGAACTCCCCTAGATCAGCAGTTTTGAAATAGGTCCATTTCCTACATGTTCTGCAGTATGTAGGTAACCAGGGTTCAGTTACCTTTTTTGTGGCAGGTGGTTAATCCACCCCCCAGCACATCCTTTTTTGGATTTGGGTTAAAAATCCCGTGTAGGAATACCCATTCTACATACAGTTGCTGTATCACAACAGAGAGATAGCAGGACTCCAGCCACCTGGTAAGCACGTGAACGTTGCATTCTAATTTGTACTCCAAAGGTTTGTTCTTTTGATGTAGAATAGACAAAGAGTGTTTGGAAAAGACATAAGCTTAGTGCCAATACCTCTGTCATCTGCACACCTAGGCTTTTTATTTCCTCCTTCTTGTCTTCCCTCTCCCAAGAAATACTGTTAGTGTGAACATACTGAATAATCAGGAAAGATTCCTGGACCAAGAAACTGAAGGGTTTGTTATAAAGAGCATTTTTAGCACATTCAGTCATCACAGCTTAGGCAAGAGTTTTCATTCAGCACTTACCACTATCTGATCTAAAATACTGGCAAGAGCGAGTAGCGCAACCGTCTGTCAACCATGTTTCCCTCTATGTTGCTCAAAAAGCTCCCGAATGCTTGAGCTAACAGCCAAATCTGCCACCTGTATCGGACTGGTACAAAAGTACTGTCAGAAACAAGCCATTCGACAGATGTGGTTGTCTGCAAAATTATATTATGTATTTGAGGTTTCTTAGAGGTGGTCTCTTAATACAGTATGTTACCAAGTAAGACTGTGATATGAAATGTATTCATGTTAATCTATGTTACTGTACTACCTACAGGCCCTATGAGGTATCACTCTGCTAACCTTGTAAAACACACCATAAGTTTTTTTAGGGGGAAGCAAAAAAAACCACGTTTCTTACTATCAATATAGGAAAGTGAAATGCTCCTGAGGCACAAGACTTGCTTTCTTTTCTGACAACCAGCACTACAAGGTGCTGAAAATGTAAGACTGGGCTGAAGTAGAGTGAAGCTGTGGCAAGTCTTTCCTCTGGTTTCAGAAAGCTTTGGAACAATACGATAGCACGAACAAATTCACGTGAGGGTGGGGTTTCAACATTCCAAGCAGCAGCATTTCCCTCAGCATGTATGTGTGGTGGATCCTCTGCTGCTGTTCCACCGTGAGAGTCTATAAATACTTTGATGGGCTGTGGTGTTAAGTTTTGCAGGCAGCCAGGAACACACAGCAGACCCACCACACACACACAGAAAAAAATAAATGGGTTAACTGGTGCTGGCCTCCTGCAAAACATAACACCCCAATCATGCAAATCATTTACAGACTGTTTCAGTACACCAGGCACCAAGCAAAGACAGAGCAACTACAGATCACATAGGAATGCATTTGATACATGGGACTAGTCCTAGAGCAAAGGCACAGTTTAGCTGGTTTTCTCCTATTATAATCTGAGAAATACAGCCACTTCAAGCTCACTTAGACTTAATGACTAGCCATAGTGAGCAGTAAGTAGAAAGGCAAAAATGTGTATGCAGGGAAGACAGGGAGAAGTGGTGGGGGAACAAGCTAGGAGAAGGGAAAAGGAGAAATAGTAGAGGTAAAAGATCAAGTATACAACTATCTCAATCCTGAAAATACAGAGACATGCCATTGCTAAAGATCAAGAGAGATTACATCAATGCCAGAGGCTGAGAGCCAAACTGTGTCATACACTTCAGGGGAAAAAAAAAAAAACAACAAAAAAACCCAAAAAGAGTAAAGTTTCAAAAAACCAAGTAGGATGTTTCTACCCAGTGAGATTTGAGGTCATTAGTGGAATTATAAAATTATAAGTATGTATCATATATCTGAATGTTTCTCTCTACTTTTAGAGTATTCTGCCATCCTTACTTAGGATCTGACAAACCCTATCTGATGGGACAGAGAAAACAATACAGCACTTCATGTCAATTTCTAGCAAGAGCAGAAAAGTATATCTTTTATGGCAAATTTAATGCAGTAACTTTTGATATTATTTTTGATTTCCTTTCTGTCCCGTATTATATTGACTACACAGATTGGTTATTGCACTTTTCAAGAGTAAAAAAAAATGAACACATTAGTTTGCAAACATCCAAGCTACTAATATACGTTATGAAACACTTTAGCTATCAGAGGTTAGGGATTTTGGATACAGATCTGCAGGAGGGGTTTCATGTAATCGCAATCAGATAGTATGTCACAAATTATCACTGTTATATAGAAAGATTGGGCAACTTTTAATTAGTAACTGCAACAAAATGGGAAGGTCTTTGGAAAGAATGAGTGAAGCATTTGAACTGACTGGGGGATGCTGAAAATCAGTGCAGATAAAATGTGAGAACTTTTTTCCATTTCTCTCAGTATAAAGCACACTTTTCTCCCCTCCTGCAGGTTCTAACTTTATATACAATATTATGTATAACAGACATCCATCTCTCTAACGTAAGAACAGACATGCTTCCATGCATATACGATTCTACAATATGGTTCTACATCCAGCTCTCCAAAATAAGAACAGGCATGCTTGCATGCAGCTGAATATATGCATTCTGTTCAGTCATTAAAATCTTCATTATACAACTCCTACAGACTGAGTAATCTGAAATACAAGCACACGGCTGCAGTAACTAATTGATTGGAAACATTCCTCTTGATTACAGATAATTTGCTTGAGATGGTTCAGAGGAAAATCTGTATAGCCTACTAAAAAACAAAATTAAAACTTCTCCTTTGGGGAAAGAAATAAACAAAACCCAAGAGATTCTGAGGGACAAAGTAAGCGTACACATGTGCTGGGCTATTGTTCACATCCCAGTCTTGTGGCTTCCAAACTTTTAGGATGATAATATCAGTTCAGTGGGCTAAAGACCACATTCCAATCTCGGTTACAGAAATGCAAACCAAAGTAACTACAGCATTATGAACCCAGTTGCAGACACTGAAATTCAACTTTAAACTCTGCATTTTGCTACAGAAGACCCAATACGTAACTGGTTTTAAGCTGCTCTCTCAATGTCAAAAGCAGCTTTAAAGTAAAATGATAAATGTCGGTGTTTTGGGCAGTGAGACACAGTGAGAGAGAGCAAATGTCCAGAAGCTCATTGTTAAGCATCTGATATCACAGATTCTCCTGATTTGATACTCTTAAATGAATGGAGCCAGTTGCTTCCAAATGGCTCTCAAGTTGCATCATCTCATCACTATGTGAGGAAGGACTGATTGTAGAATAAGTCCTAATTAATGTTTAATGTGAATGAAACTTGAAAACGGCTTTGAATCATACTTTAACATTTAAAATTGAATGTCCATCCTACATCTCATCACTCAAATTCTACTTTGACCCCATCTGCACGATGTTTACTCATACTTTGTCCCATCTCTGACTTCTTTTCCTGTCTACAGCTGAGGGTCTGCAGCATACTCTAAGGCAAAAAATATTAATTCCTTACGATTCAAGACTTTTATGTAAGGCTAAGCTAGTCTACTTTCCCCCAAAAATAAAAATACCAAACTCTTGAAGAAGTGTCCAGAAATGAGACAAAAAGTTACGACGCTATGAGGTGACATCTCTCTTTGGAAAGTAAGACAAGAAAAACAGGAAAAACAAGTTACAACACAAGCTATTTATAAAACTTCATTCCCTTTGTGTCTCACACCAATATTATGTTTTAATATATGAATTTTGCAGTAATTCTGCTTGTTCTCAACATCCCTTTGCAGAGAACACAGAGCTTTTTCCTGCTCCAAAAGAGTTTTCACACAGTGAACACAGTAAGCAGGAAAGGAACTCACATGAATAATTCTACAAGCAAAGGAGCCCCAAACACAAGTACACACAAATAGACTCAAATAGAAAAGAAATGCTGTGACTGAAGTGTATTTGCATCTCTCTGCAGTTTTCTTTCATGGATGTTGCCTTCACAGTGTTTCCCTACACACTTTAGACCGGACAGTTCTCAGCAGCACCCTAGGACATGAACTGAATGAATGCCTACCCAGTATGCATGAGGAAATAACAGTAATTTCTAAAAATGTTGATCCATGCTCTCAATTTATTCTCTATTTCTTTGTCCTTAATTCATACTCTAACGCCAGTGCAAACAGAGCATCTGCCCTTGTTAAAGTCTGCAGCTAAGCAATGGATGGAGCATATAAATTTCAAAAAATTAATCCTAGAGGAAAGATGGTTTTTGAAGTCTGCTGTCAGCAGAGGTGCTGGCTTCAGAAAGCAGCAGGAAACAGCCTGTGTCTAGCCCAAGAGATTGAGCAGAGAAAAAATCATAAAACCACACAGAAAACACTGTTGCAAAGTAGCCTGCTTTCACCAAGTGCCTGAGAGGAATGGGAAGCACCAGACACACAGCACGTTTCCACAGAAGTGTGGATGGTAGTAATGGATGGACAGGGCTGAGGAGTATAGTGCAACTTTTAAAGATACAATTGGAATATCCTCAAGCCAGCTACCTTACTAGCAGTATGATTGGAACAGCACAAAATGTCAACATGGACTACTCACATGTGCACTTACTCCCTCAGCCGGTCTTTCCAGCCCCTAGGTAGTTGCTGCTGTGATAGCTGTTCTGAGTCTGTGCTCCCACCTGATTATCCCTTCCCTAGCTTGAATCAGCACGGAGGACTCTCTTCTGTCAGTAACTACTGATTAAATCGTCACATAACCGGAGAGCAAACGGCCAGTTTCCTGGCTATTATAAGCCCAGGCAGGGATAGGAAGGCAGAAGAGGGTCAGAACTTGCCCTGGAGCTAAAACACAGCAAACAGCTGAAGCAGTCGGTACCATTCCTCGGGGTTCACCAGGAAATCCTTAAACTCAAAATGTGTAATCTTTACAACTGTAGGGGGACAGTTGTGATTGCATTTAGATTCTAGCTTTCTTTTAGGCTATGAAAGTCCAGCTACACCACAGAACTCACAGATGTTCTCGTACATAAAAATCAGGATTTGCCAAGACAGCCTTCTGTTTCTTTCTGCCAGCTAGTATCAACCCAAACCATGTAACACAATAGCCTGTCTATATACGAAGGCACTCAAAATGAAAATATATCCAAATGATAAAACTCTTGTAAAATAATAACAATGACAACAAAAAACTAAAATTGTTTTGTGCTTTTAGAAAGATGGCTATTTTAAAACTTTAAAAAGAAACAGTAAGAAATAGAATAAAACCAATCAAGAAATAAAGGAGTGAATCTTGCTTTAACAAATGGATTCATTTACTCCATAATTAAGACCTCTTATTAAAAATAAAACAGATTAAATATTTTGTTAGCTATGAACACATCTCTTATTATGAGATTTGCATTCAATGTTAAATTTATTCTTCTGGTGTGTTGTATCTTGAGTTGCATAAGTCTATGTTTTACAGCCTTTAACACTTTCAATTAAATTATTACCAACATTTCCTTTCAAAACACCCTAAACTCATCTTGTGCCTACTTGCAGCTTTAACTATGTCTGTTACTGTCTGCAAAGATCAGTCGAGTTCTCCCTAGTATCTTCTCATGATAGGCATTTGATTAAGAAACTATTTATGACACTTTCCAAGGGCATGACTAAACATGATGTGTAAGAGTTTACCACATCGTTTACTCCTCACTTTAGAATTTGGGTCATCTAAAGCGAATTGAGATCAGTGGGCTGAGAACAAGTGACCAGCACTACCTTCCTAGCAATGGGCACAAGACTTTTTCGTAAGAAAGCAGATTTCAATTCTTCCAAGGCAGTAAGGTAAAAGCAGTGTATTAGTGTCTGGTAGACTGTTTATATGTGGTGTGGTTTTGTTTTTCAGTTTCCCTATAAAAGCTGAATATTCAGCTAAATATTACTGATACCAATATTTAGAAGTGATGCAAGAATCATGATATTGGATATTAAGTAAATACCCGCATCACTTGCAGGATCTCTAAAATGTTTTGAAATATGTTAATTGGTAATAATATTTAAAAGAAACTGAAGAATTTGGAGGGCTTAATAAAATCGTTGGATTTTTTTCTGAATGTAACTATCAGAAATGAAAGCAAGCAGACCACTAAGCAGTTTTCACTCTGATAGTAGTTTTGACAGCATTTAGTCATTACAGATGCTGGATGTAAGACCACAGAGGAATTTTTAATTTATTTTTAAAAGCCATAACTTTTTTTTTTTAAAAAAAGTATTGTAATAACATTAATGTTTAAAGGAAATATCGTAGATTAATTTTATTGGGTTCTGGTCTCGATATCCACGGCTACTGAGGAAAAAACTCCCATGAAATGGTGCAGTTACTGAAGTGAGAAGACTGGATGGCACAGATAGGAACCTGAGCACCCACCGTGTGAACCCAGCTATGACAGTCTGCAGAGCTGTTTCGTCATAGATTTGTTTGGTTTAAAAGAAGAGGATTGTAGCTCTGTTTAAGCCTCATCAAGAATTAAAAACTAGTTCAGCTGCTCAAATAAGTTAGCTGTTAAGAACAAATTTCCTGGTACTTCAACTAGAAAGCACAACTTTTATTCTTTCTCTGACTTTAATTCACTTTATTTTTTTTTCCTTCCAGCTTCAGTATCTGCTTTCAAGTTCCCAGCTGCATTTAGAACTGCCTGTATCTTTTTCTACACGGGCAATGATTTCACATTGTTCCTACCCTCAGCCTGTATTGATTAGATAAATGTGTGGTTTGGCTTTTCATGGACATATTTGAAAAGTTTTCTCTGGACAAAACTAGTAATCTCAAACTCCATTTCCACTAATTCCTCTCTTGACTCAGTATCTCTTTTGTCTTCAACAAGCTGTATTCCCTTGTGCCTGCTCTTGGCATCAGCTTTTACCCTGCATGCTCTACTTCCATAAATCTCCTGTCTATTCAGTCAGCAGAGCTGTCTACAGCAGCACATACGTGCCACAGCCTTGTCTCTGAACACTCCTAGATGTTCTCAGTCACCTTCACCAGTGAGATTAACTTTGTTATTTACTCGAAGCTTACTGTTGGGAACTTTTACATTAACTTCAGCTACTGAATACCCTTTTACATACTCATAGTGAGATTCCATTCTCTGAGTCAAACAAATCTGCTAACAAACAGAGCTACATGTTCCCTTCAAGGTCATTTAACAAAAAAAACAGGCTGTCTTGTGCTCAACTTGCTCCAGTCCAAAGATGGGACTTAAAAATCCTTAAGCTCTCAGTTACTGCTTTCAGATTATTTCCCACTGGTTTTCACACATCCTTTCTTTTAACCAGATCTGACACTAGCAGAAAGGATTTCCTGAATTGTTTAGCCTAACCTTCATCTGTAAAATTATTCTTGTCTTCATGCTTCAGTTATCTTACTCTTCTCATGACATTGATGTTGCAGCACGGATTTTTACAGAAACTGTACTGCATAACAGAAACAATGTATTAGAAAAAAATCCCGCCTGTCTTCCACTCCTCTGAAATTTTTCAAGTATTTTCCAAATCTTTGCTTTCTTTACCAATATCCTGGACAATATAAGCAAATACTTTTTTTTTTTTTTTGTATTTTTCAATACAATTCATAGGATTCTATTAGGATAGAAATTTGAAGTGTCAACCTTAATTTTTTGTATTATTTATGATCAAGACCACTAGAATGAATTTGTTTAAACAAACTTGTGTGCTTGTATAAGATGGCAACAAATATCAGTCAGGGACTTTATTAATAACTTTGCAATATTTAAAACTACTAATCTGGAGGGATTTTCTCTCTAAAATTCAATCAAAGCATCAGAAAGAACATTTTTTAAAATGCAGAGCTATTTATAAAAGAAAATGTAACTGAGCCAAAATAATCTTTCCCAAAACATTTCTACATTCACTCCATGTCCTTCAGATGCATTCAGGAAAGTAATGAATTTGAAAAGCTCTGTACAGGAATCCTTGTTTCGTCAGCTATCGTACTGAGGAAATAAATGTATATGGCAAACAAATTAATATCTGCATTCAGTAAATACTAGGAGCTCTAAAGCCAAATCACTCAGTAGAAGAAAACCTCAGCTATGCTTAACTGATAGTGTTCTGAGAAAGCTGTCATGGATCCTATAATTTTCTATGTCATAGTGTTGGACACTGTGATGTTACTTTCTGCTGTGACTTTAGTTTGTGTTTAAATGAATCAATATTGTATTTACACAATAAATAATGCATAAAATGTAATAAGTTATGACAGGCATTGTGTTTCAAGACAATTATAACTTGCCTCTAGTAGCTTTATAAGGCATGAGACTAAATACCTATTGAGTTTTACCACCCAAGTAGTACTGGTTTGGACTGAAATGCCTGGATTGTATTACTGATATTAAATAGAAAATAAACTTCAAAATAAGGAAAACAGGCTACATACTGATTTGCAAATGATCTCACTGTGCACCAGTTCCAGATCATTAATTTTATCTAGAACACTGAAGCTATTTATAATGGCAATTGCTATCAGTTCATTTTCCAATTCTTAACTTCTTAGGCAAAGAAAAACATAGTTCAGATGAAAAGAACTAGAAAAGATTCTCATAACAGTGTTACAAAGCAGAAGTACTATGTGAATATGAGATTATGAGGTTTTGCCAACATCCATTAATATGATCTGATTTGTTAAATAAGAATCTGAAAATAACATTTTTTAAAGTTCAGATTTTCAGAACAATGCTAATTCATGACCAAAGGCTCAAAATTCAAGCAGCATATTCGCAAGCATTCACTAAAAAAACCCAACCTAGTCCATGAATCCTCGTATTTAAGTAAGGTAAATTGAACTGCTATGTCATTTGCAATCGCAGTTAAGGTTTGTTATTTGTGAAGTCTTCTGAAGTTTATTTTGGAATCAGTTTCTTTTCTATGTTTTCACATTTCTTGCAAGAAAGCATCACAAGTCACGAGAATAGATTAGTATACTGCCCAGGTTGTCAGTCTCACCTTATGTACAGACATTCAAGATTCAGCATCAACAGATCATCGAGTCTTTTGGATGATAAAGCACCAGCCAAGACTATTCATAATAAACTTAACCAAGCTTACAGTAGGTAGATAGATACTCTCTCTGAAGTCACACATCATGAAGGTTGCAGTCATGTACTTCAGAGGCATTAACTAAGGACTGCTTTTGGCAAGTACATTGGGAGGTTCTGACAGTAACCCACGAACATCCAAGGAAGGAAAAGTGTCAATATTTCTGATATGAATTGCTTGTTATTACAAACATATCCATACTGTACTTAAGCTAGGATTCTAAATTGCTTAGTGGTTTTAAGACACAATGCCTTATTGGTAAGCATCTGCACCTCAAAAAAAACTTTTAATAAATAAAGCATGTAAAATTCATACCTTGATTTCTACTATAAACAATTTCTACTGCATCTTCAAATGCTAGTCAATAAAAGGAGAAATAAGAATGAACAACGTTGTGTTCATCACTTCTGCTAGTTGTCTACTCTGGTCTCTCTTTTGCAAACTGCTTTGCAGCTGTGGCTTCAGACATCACATGAAAAGTAAAGAATGAAAAACAGAAGGTAGAACACTCTGTGCAGCTTAAACGTGTGAACTGTATAATCCAATTACAGAAATAAAAGTAGGAAACAGATTCCAAAGGCAACATAAAAAAGGAAGAAATCTGGCTTGTGTACCAGTCGGAGATGCTCCCTCTTATTTCATTTAGTGTGAAGAGAGTTGAAAGTAACATTGAACTAACTACAGCCTCCCAGGGTACATGTATAAACAGGGATTGAATGACAGCAGAATTTACTGATAAGGATAAAGTCATGTGTATGTGTTTTTACTAAAACAGGTTAAGAGATTAATTTATAGTAAGAACAAAGTCAACTTCCAAACACAAGGCTGCCATTATTTCATAAGGATTCCTTTGTTAGTATTTACTATTCCATGTCCAAGATCAGAATTGTCTGCAATAGTATATAGGATAGAAGGCAAACACCTGGACAGTTACAGATGAAGGTTTAACACTGAGGTGATACAACCTCACAGAACCTCTAACAAACCCTATGGAATAATTTCATCTGACGTACATGGAAAAATGCTTTAAAATAAAAGTTTTCTAAAGCTCTTTTCTGTGGAGAAGCACCTAAGGAGCATTCAGTGTCTATTGTGATGAAAGAGGTAACTACAAAAACTTCAATTAAAATCAGTCTACCAGATTGACACTCTTAATGTAGTTACTGAAGTTTACTATTGTATCAGATGACAGGATCCAAGAACATAGCAGATTTAGACACAGATTTACAGAAGGGCTTTATGGCTTTCAGTAGATCTTGGACACTAAAAGGGTGCTCAAGTCCAGAAGAATAACTTTTAAAATCCAAGGACACCCATAAAACAAGTAGTTTACATGTTTTTGACACTACACTCCTGAGATACTTTGTTATAGATGCATCAACCTGCTGAAAAAAAGGTAATTAAATCAGGAAGCCTGATGCCGATTCCCAGAGACACCCATCACAGGTATAAATGAACCTCTGCTTTTCTGTGAAGTGATTTAGATCAGTAGATCTAGATGTCCTAATCAAGGGATTCTAATATGAAAAGGATTTTTTTTTTCTAGATTCCATACAGAACTTTGCAGCTGTTACAAAATCTCAATTTAGCTGAGAAAAATTCTTGTGTGGGAAAGGGGCATTAAAAAAAAAAAATCTTTTATCAAGGCAAATACAGCCTGTTATCCATCTATGCAGAAAAACACTAAACCAAGTTCCACAGACTCTTGTTTTTCATAAAATGTGCATTTAATCTGTCTGTGATAATAAAAGGTACCTTATGAAATTATAACTTGAATAGTCACTGAAATTAAAAACAACATAGGACAAAAAGTGTTGTTCCAGCAGAAAACTGTATGTAATTCTGTGCCCACACTGTCTCCTGTACACAGAGAATTATAACAGAACTTGATAGATTTCAACTGCTATAAACAGTACTTAAGAAGAGATGTCTGTTTGTTTTTTAAATTTTACTTCTGAGCATTTGTAATAGCTCTTCACTAAACCAACTTTGTATTTTGTGCCCACCTTTGTCTTGCAGGTTTGTTTTCCGTTTTCCATTTCCCATTTACTTAGTGTCTGGGTAGCAACTTAGAGCTGTACAGAGGAACAGACATTTTCCTAAAGACTTGTGATGAATTATTTGTCTTCAAATTTATATTTTTTGTTTGTTTAGAAATTTTTTATACTATGCAAACCTAAGATAATTTCATTGCCAAGCTATTCAGTTCCAAAAATATTTGGGTGTAGTAAAGAATATTCTGCAATACAAAGTGATAAATTCAAATATACAGTGGCTTAGTTTATTAAAAAAAAAAAAAAAGAAAATTCTTTAAGGAAATGTTACATTTTTACCTCTATTCCACTGCCTTATTTTTACAACTTCCATAGACTACCAGTATGTAGATTTTTTTTTTTTAATTGAAAATACAGAACTAAGCATTTCTATCTAAGTAAGAATTCAGCAAAATCCAAAATACCCAAATAATAAGATAGAAATAAAACAAATTAAGAATCTTGAAATGGGAAAAAATTCCCTTTCCATTCTTCCTTGAAGTTAGTACCAGGGGTAACACTACAGATTTGAAACCTCTCTTTGCACTATTTACTACAACAATCACCCAAGATAAAGTAAAACAATTAAACATGAACATTTAAGAGTCCTAACAACTAATTGTGCATAATTGAGATGAAAAGAGAGGTTCTTTAAACTTCAGCAATAGTCAACATAATATTAATCTCATTCGTATCTGTTAAATGCCCAGATTTAATAAGTAGAGGACAGAGTAGATCAGAAAAATGAAACACGCCTGCCAGATACTGTTACTTAATTCACTGGAAGGCGCACAGCAATGCAACAGATGAATGACACACACTGTATGTGGTTCACAGATACCGCCAGTTCGCTTAGAACTTCATTTTAACAAATGAACAAAAGAGCTCTAAAAATGTCAGCTGCATTATCTGTAGCTGCATGAGTTTGAGTCCATTCCCAAGCTGTATCACACCCACTCACTTAGGCAAATACAATTGCTAATGAAGAAATACTGTCTAATTCAATCTACTCAACCCCTGCTATAAATCTGTATTCAGCAGAGCATTTCCAAGTTGCCTAAAGACAAGTTTTCAAATCGTACGCATAGATCCTGGAGGAAGGAAACTCAACTCTTCCTCTCCCATACCCTGGTTCCCCATACTTAAAGTCTGAATCATTTCTCTGTGAAGTTTTGTGAGAACCTCTAACTTCCTATATTCCACTCTTCAATGGCTTTTATCTATTTTTATTTTTTTGACCAACCATATTAGGCAGCTGCTGTTATTTTAATTTTTTTTAATTAGGTAGAGTATACCCAGCAGACTGAGGGAGGTGGTCCTTCTCTCCTACTCAGCACTGGTGAGTCCACATCTGGATTGCTGTATCCAGTTCTGGTCTCCCCAGTAAAATACAGACTTACTGGAATGAGTATGCAGGGATACAAAGATGATTAAGGAATTGAGCATCTTTCATGTGAGGAGAGGCTAAGAGCGGAGACTCTTCAGCATGAAGAAATGAAAGCTCAGCGGGTGCTTAGCATAAAAATAACTGATGGGTGAGAATAAAGAAGTAGTACTGAGACTCTTCTCAGCAGTGACCAGTGAAAGGACAAGAAGCAATGGGCACAAATTTATGGAAACACTGTAAACTCAATCTGAACACAAAAAATAGTTAATTTTTTTTTTTTTGCATGTTTTTCTTGGCTTTTTGTTTGTTGTTGTGGTTTGGGGCTTTTTTTTTCTTTGATTGGTTGGGGTTTTTTTTTCTGTTTGTTTGGGTTTTGTTTGTTTTGTCTGTGAAGTCTCCATCCTTGGAAAATACTCAAAACCTGACCTGACAGGGTCCTGTACGAGCCCACTGCAGCCAACCCCACTTATGCAGGGCAGACTGAAATATCTAAAGAGGTCCCTTCCAACTTGAACAACTCTGTGATTCGGTGACTTGGAGCTACAGGACAGTCATTCCTGACAGTGCTGGAACAGGCATCAACCTGCACAGGTACAACTGTTAACATTTTCCAGAATATGAAGCAGAGCTGGGGGCAAAAAGCCAGTACAAAAGCACTATGTACAGTATTATCATATTTTCCAAGTAGCACTGCTCTCAGCTGTATAATACATCTCAGTGCACTAGTGAAATCATCACGCATATATCCTCCCCATTCTCTTAACAGGCTTCTTGCAATTACCTACCTCTCTTAAATTTAGAATGTTATTTTGTTGATATTTCCTAACAAGCACAGTACTGCCTGTTTAAATTGAAGTGTGTGTTTCAACAGTGTGGTACCTGTAGCACAGATAAGGGTATTGGTGGAGATACTGTATGTTGCTGAAAAATCACGTCTTCAGTAATTTCATCCTGTATTACCACAAAAAGATGCTAAAGTTTTAGTCTTCCTGAAATAGCTGGGTAGTGCGCTTAACCTGGGCAGAGGAATATTTTGTAAGGCATACGGACACTGCAGCACTAACTTAACATTCCAGAAGTTAATCTTGGTCTGGCTAAATTTAAAACCAGTATCATACCACTGTAACACAGCTTTCAATAAGTCATATGCTGCTGCCAGAATGGAAACAAGAGCAAAGCCTCAAGTTTAGTGCTACAACTTGATGTGTTCTAAAACTCTGAGTAGTGCTCTCAGAATAAAAGGATTTTTGGTGTACAACTTTGATGACAAAGTTAATAATAGATACTGACGCACCTCTGTTACAGCCTTGACCATGGAGAGCAGGCCTCGCCATAAGGTTTCAGCAAAACTTTCAAAATGATAGATAGAAACAAAATTTAAAAGGCATTTATGGAGAAGTTCTTTAACAAATGCCTGATAAAACACATTGTTCACAGATGAGGCTTATTGCTCATCGAATCAGAAAATCACCAATCATTTGCCTTGTATACATTTTGAGATAGGTATTTAAGCTTAAAAGCACATTATGAAGTTTGAACAGTAGAATCAACAAACAGACTGTATAAAACTGTACAAAATCGCTATGTTAATACCACTTGGCTTCAACTTTTAGGGCATACTGTGATATAACCTTTGGGCAATGAAGCTGGTGAAGGGCCTGGAGGCTAAATCTTATGAAGAGTGTCTGATGGAGCTGGGACTGTTTAGTTTGAGGAAGAGAAGGCTGAGGGGAGACCTCATCAATCTCTACAACCACCTGAAAGGACATTGTAGAGAGGTTGGTGCTGGTCTCTTCTCACAGGTAAATAAAGACAGAACAAGAAGAATGGATTCAAGCTGCAACAGGGTGTGTTTAGACTGGACATTAGGGAAAAATTTTTCACAGAAAGAGTAGTCAGACACTGGAATAGGCTGCCCGGTGATGAATCACCATCCCTGGGTGTTTTACTAAGAGTCATTTAGATGTGGTGTTGAGGGACATGGTTTAGGGGTGAACTTTGCAGAGTAGTGTCAATGGTTGGACTTGATGATCCCAAGGATCTTTTCCAACCTAAACGATTCTACGATAAAATGCTGTTTTGCTAAATGCATTCCTTTCACTTCCAATTTTAAAACAGTACCTATTTAATAACTAAGATACTACTTCACAATAACTATGCTTATTGTTTCCACATGCTTTTTATCTACAGTCTATCAAAATAAATTGCCATTAAAAAAACCAAACAGATGATGAAGTCAGTTCTTACCAAGAGAAGATCCTTATCTACATAATTTTTTTAATGATGAATTGAGTTTCATGAAGCATTTCCCATCACAGTTGGCTTTGCACTCACTTTTAGGGAGTGCTTTTACTACCAGCAGTGTTGTCCTCCTTGTAACTACACTAGCAAGCACAACCCCAGATATCTGCTAGGCTACCTAAGTCTGTGTAGACTGCTGGTCTCACTGCAGCAGCATGTGAACAGTGATGAAATGGAGCCACCAGTTCCACTTTGGAACATGTTGCTCCTGGATACGCTGCAGAATGGCTCAAATTAGCAGAGGTGCTCAGTGGAGAGTGTTTCCTGCACTTTGGGATATGTCCGGAAGTACTGCTAATTTTCAGTATTTGAGCAATACTACCTGTTCAGGCTGGAGTGCTCAGGATATTTTCTGTTGAGGAGGCACATGAACAGAATAAACATCTGGAGGTCTCTTACAGTCCTCACCTTTTTTTTTTTTTTTTTTGAACAATATTGCCTGACTTGATGATTCACTGCTCTAATTTTTCTAGTAACTGGCAACTCTCTCTTGCCAATTATTTAAATATCAAACTAATATTTAGTCTGAAGAAATAAAAAGCAATAAAAGTTGGCAGTTATTACTTAGATTAAAAAAAACAACTTGATCCAAAGAGTTCATCCAATTAGCAAAAGAATAAATCATCCAAAAGGTACACTATGCAAAGTGTTTAATGTTCTTTTCATTTAGATTATACTTGTGGCCAAGTCCAATAACAAGTAGTGAGAGCGATCCATTTTTGCCAGATCCATCTGGCACAAAAACCCTTGGAAGAGCCACCAAAACAAGTGTTTAAGCACCAGTTGCTGTTGAGTGAGGAAGACTACTTCTGTGAGGGGCATGGAGAGTAAAAGAACAGTTGGATGAGGGGCTCACTGGGCTGAAGACATCTCCCTATTGCAGCCTCTAGACCAGCAGCATCCAGACATTTTAGGTTTCACTTGACCAAACCACCCATTCCAGATCGCCTCTGCTCCCAACCAGTATCCAGAAGCAGAACAGCTGAGTGGAAACTTCTGGGCAGGGGGGAGAAAGTAAAGGAAATGAAGATAATTCAGAGTAAATAATAAAGATAACAATTGCTGAATGGAGTAAGGGAAAGGGACTATTACAAAAGGGATGATGCTGCTGCTGCAGGGGGGAGTAAGAAAAAGATAATTAATTACATGGACTGAAAAGACAAAAGAAGAGAGGAAGGTTGCCTGGCCAGAAAGGTGGGTAGCTGGTTTAGGGAGAGGAGAATGGCCTGCTGCTTTCCAGAGTGGGAGGGACAGATAGATGAATCCCAGGCATGGGAAGGCTTGGGTTAGTATTTTAACCCATGGAATCCAGAAAAACAATAGCTCCCGAGGTTTCCTAAAGTCAGCCTTCTTCACCACATAGGGTAGTACAGTAAAAGCAGATCACTACAATGATGCAGTTGCTGCTGAGGACCCAGCAATTATAAAGACATTTTTGGAATTTTACTTCAGACTAGTTCAAATCTGAGTCCCAGGTCAAATGTTCCCACTTGAGCAGTTCAGAGGAACACTATCCCATAAATCTTTGGTGTCCAAAGAGAAAATATTCAGGCCAGACACTCTGGAAAGCACTACTTCATCCCTTTGTCTGTCACACACGATAATGTCAGGGGCAGTGACATGCATCCCTTATAAGCCTCATATATGGAGTCATGCCCTACTTGTGTTTCTCTTCCTGTTTCTGTGTTGTCTTTCTGTGCTTGCTTACACAATAGCATCACCATAAAACCATCATAAAACCATTTCCTATCCATTCTGACCTTGCACCACTAATTTTTCAGTGACCAGTGTAGAAGGAAATGTGACCCTACTCGTCCATCCATGGTATTACTTCACGAGGATACCCCGGATGAACTGACTTCGTACTTCAGTCTGAGGAGGGAATGTCTTCTAGGAGTCTCTATCACAACTGCTACTTCGCCGCTAGTCTGACACCACTTGAAGGTGCCAGAACCTCTGGGTGGGACTCACCATCCTGGGACATGGGATGAAGCTTACAGCATATGCTGAACTTTGGATACAGAGACACAATCAAAGCCTTCTGCCATGAGCTGGCATCATGATCTCACCATACTCAATAAATTTCAGGTGCCTATACTTGTGTTCAGTCACAAGTGGGCTAGCCTAGTGTGGGCAAAGTCATAACCAAGACCACAGGAGGCATTCTGTAAATCATATTCTTTGAACAGTGTACATCTAGCTCTATATGGAGAACATAGTGGAAGGATATTGCATATGTAGCAATAAAAAAAAAAAAAAGAGGCAATATACTTACCATTTGTTGACTGTGTTAAGGTACTACAATGCTAATAGGAGTAGATTATTTTAGGAAGACCTACTTGGGGCTCCACCCTCTCTTCTGCTCAACTGTTGAAGTGGCCTCAAAACATTTGCATTTTGTCAGCCTAAAGCAGCACTGAATAGCTAAAAAGCTTCTCCAAATCCTGTTTCTGGTGTACTACAGTATAAAACTAGAATTCTGCAGTAAAAATGTAGAGGAAATACCATCTACGATTCTTAAGGGAGAAGCTTATTCTTGCAAGATTTAGCAATCCTGCATACTTATTTTAATGAACCTGGGGTTTAATTTTTACTTTCCAATTTAAAGGAATAAATAGCCCTGCCATTGCTTTATTTCACCTTTATAATTTTGTATTAAAATGTTATCATTAATAATGAACTCTCCATTGTCTTACAGATTAATTTTTACAGTTTTTACAGTGTTACCAACTGGTCTGCAAACACGGTGTTTTCTTTTCAAGTGGCTATACCAGCTCCATTGTAGAACTCAGTTAATTGACACTGACATTTTTCCCACTGAACATCTTCATCAGTCATTTCAAAATGCATTTTAATATGCATATGCAGTGAAATATGATGATAAGCCTGGCACAATGATTTTCATAATTGAGTAGCTGTTAGAAATTCCATTTTCTTAAACAGAAGCATAAAACAAGGAAATCTCCACAGTCCTCTAGTTTAAACTCTTGCTTCTGAGCTACCCTCAAACACGATTGCTGAAAAATTGAAGTACCATTACTATGACAACACAGATCATAGCACTACCTAAACCCAGCTTCTCACAACCAGACATAGAGAAAAACCCTCTAGTCTCCTAGAAGGATTCACAGGTTCTACCTAGCCTACTTAAAACTCAACTTTCTTGAACATAATTAACCCAAACCTGCATTGTTCATGCACACTCATACACAGTGTAATAAGGTACAGAAGTACATTCTAAAATACTGCAGAATTCATGCTGCAAAGTGAATATATTTTAAAATAGTAATGTTTTCTCTAAAGAGTATGGTTGTGGAATATCAAAAGAATGGAATAAATGAAAATAATACAAGGTAAAAAAACCCTACCTATTCAACCTAAAAGCTCAGTACGAGGTAGAACCTTTCCTCTATTTCAAGCTTAAGATGAAGAATTCTTCACCACTTTTTCTTTCTTTCAAAGCTGATCCTATGTGTTCACTCCTCGCAGATCTTCTTACATAAGATGACAGAAAGACTAAGATCTATACCTCTAGATCTGGCCAGACGCAGCATTCCCTAGACTGTATTCCCCCACACAGAGCACAGCATCAGTGGTCCTGTCATCAGTCAGAGGTGCAGAGAAAGGAATATAAATATTGCTTATTTCTAAACCCGATAGCTTGTTGATACTTGAAGAGAGATAAATCACTCCATGAGTATCTCATAAATAGCATGCATTTACAATGGAAGCATTAATAATTCCAATTATATATATGAGCTATGCAGCAGGCTATTTACCTATCCCAGTGTATGGGAAGGAAAAAACTAATAGAATGAACAGTTCGAGAACTCTGAGAAGTGCAATAAGCTTAAAAGCTATAAAAACAATGTTGGAGAAAAATGCAGAATCACACTAATATCTTGTGAACTAAAAAACTGTAAATCCCTACACATTCCATTCCTCTCAGATACTTGCCCTGGGTTACTGTATTTCTGAAAGAGAGTGTCTGTGTAGAGATTTACAAATTAACTTCAGCTGATTTTCAAAAACTGCTATTCATCATTGCATTGTGTTTTCAATGAGGGCAGCCAAAGACACTAAAATGCTTCAGTTGAAGCCACTAAGTATTTGCTAACTTGATACTGATGGACTTTTCTCCACCCTGGAATCGACAAAATTAAGTATCAATGTAGGCTAATTTCACAAGAATTTTGAAAAGAACACTATTTTCTGCCTGGCTTTTCAAACTTCTTTCTGCTACTTGAATTTTTACTAGAGGTCTTTCTTCTCTTTGCTCATACTAAAAAAACTGCATCCTAGTTTCTGCTCTACTGGTTATCTCTAGTGAGTGAGAAAGATGGAATAACTAGAACATGGCAGTTTTATTTATATCTGACCGTTTGAGCAAAAAAGGACTTCTGCAGTTGCTCCCAATTTACCCTTCAATATGCCACGATGTGAACATGTGAACAATAATCAAATACTTTACCCATCTAGGAATTAACTATAGCTTAGAAAGGGAGACATTCAATCCATTTAAAAAATAATATGAATGCACCATGCTTTTTTCGATATAGTGTGCACTTGTAACTCCTGATAGGCCCTCAGTATTCCTACATGCGTGAGCATGCACAGGAATGTCTTGTCTCAAAATAAACATTAGAAATTTGGGTAATAAATATATAATTATCATATGCATAAAATCAGATGTGTAAAATCCTATTGCCTGAGTATAATTATAGTAATAACAGTATTGCTGACTGATGAATAAATGTACTATTTATGCTGCAGGGATTGCAAATCAACATTTTTTTTTTTATACTCAGCCAGTTAAAAATAATCCAGTCTGTGTTAAAAACCTTCATTGGTATATAAAACAATTCACCTCTGGATTGTAGTGATTAATTATTCTGGCCTTCTCCTCCTGTATTATCTTTCCCAGGACTTATATTATTGTCATGATAATAAATTCATCAATTCAAGATAATACTTGGTCTTCACTGGATGAAACATGTTTATATAAAATGCATGTTCATTGTCCTAAATCACATCTTTAAGATAACTTTCATATATAGCAAAACATTGTCTCAGTAGATGAGAGCAAATATTGCCAAACATGTCTACAAAGCACAACGCTCAGAAACCTCCTATCTTATTTTAGAATCATATCTTTAATCTTATTTTGCTCACTATATCCCTGAAGTGACTATTAAAAAGAAGGCCTATTTTACAGTTGCCAAGTGGGGATACATCATCTGAACTGCAAATTTAAATTTAAATGCTTTAGATCTTCTAGAAAGATTAAAAACGTGAGCAGTGTTTTCATCTATATTTATGAAGTATTTATTGATAGAGTTTCCAGCTTCTGTTAGTAGGGGTACAAGAGGCTTCACTCATTCAGAGATGATGGAAGAGTTGTGGGCAGTGGTTTACAGTCAATGAAGCTAGATGTTGTGGTTTCAGGGTGAACAGACTGAGTGGAGGGGACAGTCAGTAACCCTGCGACCCTGAGGAGTCAGAGGGCAGCTGTTATTCCCTCCCCTTCCCTGACACACTCCACATAAAAAGAAGACAGGAGGTTTGGGAGGGCTCTTCCTGGGAGCTGCGATGGCATCTCAGCAGGGCTGGCCCTGACTCCACATGTGCTGCGCAATCCATCGCCATCTGAGAGCAGCTTTGGTACAGAGTTCTGTACCCTGCTTCTAGTAATATTCCTTTTTCAGGTTTTCTACTGCTGTTCGTTAAATCTGTTACACTCTTAACTTCCAATCTTGGGTGAGGCTTTTTTTTTTTTTTTTTCCTCCTTATTCCCCTGGGAGGGAAGAGGGCTAATCCTGATCTGTGCTACCTGTGGGCTTGCCCTGAGCCTTAAATGGAGACACTAGCTTGTAATTAATTTTACACTAGATCACCTTTTGAGAAAATGGAGAGGAAATAGACTGTTCACTATATGATTTTCCTTTTTAAAATACAAAGATTCACTCAATTGTCAAAACCGCAGTAATTGTGCAGCCTATTTTTGGATATTTTTGCATAAGGCATTTTAATATCATATGATTATTCACTTTTTCACACCACAAAACCCATTGGGGTTTGTGCTGCAGACTTCTAGGACTAGTAAAATTATTGTGGACCCCATGATCTACTCCACCTGTGCCATGAAAAGCTAAGTTCCTTGCTGCTGCCCTGCTCCCAGCATAGTTTCTTTTCATCTTCTGCAGTGCTCACTCCTGTCTTGCCTTTTTCTTTCCCCCTTTGATTAAAATGTCTGTTTACCCCTAAACCTCTCTTCTTGACACCAGGTGCCCAAGATGAGAGGGACTGTGAGCACATGAAAATCATTCTACTCCATCTCAACTATTACACATTATACAGCAGCACCAGGTGGGCACGACTGCCACGTATTCCCTGGGAGAAAACCCAAAGCCTGTGTGGTGTCTATTCAAAGGCTTTGTGGAAGTCACAGCCATAGGGAAACCTGGAACCCAGGAACAATAAACAAAGATGAAGGAATGTCTGCAAATTTCAGGGCTGTAGCTTTTACTAAATGTGCATTATTACTTACAGGAAAAGAGGAAAAGATATTCCTGCTATTATGTTGACTCTCCCTAGCAGGATGCAGCTTATTCGCCCCATTAAGTGGGAAAGATGACTTTAAAATAGTATTCAATTCATTTACTCTAACTTCCAATCCCACCTTTGTTTACTGTCCAGACTGAAAGGATTCTCCATCAACAGACTATCAATAATCCCTATGAGGGGATAGAAGCTAGGAAGCACAGACACTACATAGTGGCTACATAGGAGGTGGTGATAATCTGATGCATAAGAAAGTATGTCTAAGGAACACAAAACCAGGATTTTGCTCACTTTTCACAAAGCACAATGTTAGGACAGGCTACAGACCTTTCATAGGAAGAGCACAGAAGACACTTTCAGTGTAACTTGTGAACAAGGTTTTGGTGTGGCCTTACAAGAGTAGGCTTAAAATTCACCCTTGAGCCACACTGTGCCACAAGACACATCAGTGCAAACTACCTTTGAAACACCAAAGATATATAAGGTACTGACAATATTCTCCTTTAAATCGGACACATAACTAGTACCAAGCAGAGACTGTCGTTCAGAAGTAGGCTTTCACCAGAAAGCTCTTAGTAACAATTTAGCAGTTAAATTCCATTACAGAATTATTAGTTTTAAAACTGTTTTACAGCTGCTGAATGTTTATTCTCAGATCATAAATAAGCAGCTATCAATTACAAATTGCAACTCTGAGTATATCCATTAATGAAAAAGTGATCACTCTAACTGAAACTTCAGCTTTACTCACTGAAAGTAGAGCTTCTAAACTGCATGACTATCACAGTATCAGAGTAATTGTAAGTGATCATCTCTTAAGCACACACAGGATGGCATAGTTTCTATCAGACCAAACCAGCCAGAAATGAAGTGTAGAATCTGAGCAGCCTTCAGCAGGTATGCCATGATGGCCCACCTAAAACCAGGCTCTCTTTAGAGTTTTGTTTATTTCATTCTCTCAAATACCCATATAAAAGTTTACTAGGTTATACATAAAGCATTAATAACCGGCCTTACCTACCTTCATGTTCCTAAGAATGTGCTTGGGAAGAAGTATTGGCTGGTACACTAAGCTCCTCCTAAAGATGCATTTTAAGGATAGAATAACAAAGTGAACAAGCAGTTTGGGAGAAAGTAACTCACAAAATCCTTTCCTATCCTAAAATATCTCCCCTCTTAGACTCCCCCTTTCCCAGGGAATGCATGGGATTCAAATATTACTATTTTTTTTCTTTCCTAACAGATATCATAATGCTTAAAGAATGTTTTCATCTACAACAAACTCCACTTATATAACCTGAAAATACTCTGCATTAAAACTCGTCACTGGAAACTGTTTCCATTCAAATTTTCATCTAAGTAGATCCTTAATACCAACCACTGTTGAACAAGTTCTGAAAAATCAGAATCAGCAGGCTTTATTTACAGGACTATGCATTTGTTTGAACCTCAATATTTCAATCTCTTTGAAGGACTGTAATTATTTTAGGCTGTAATAGTTTCAGTTTAATTATTCATCATGAAGCAAAATAATAGTTACACTCCTGTCTAATGCAAGCATCTTGATGCTTTTAAAATTCCCAAGAAATAAATGCAAATTCTGAAACATCAGTATATTGCTTCCATTTTTCTTCTGCCTAAACACAAAATACCAAGGGCAGACTCCTCCGTAGCTACTGTCAGTATTTCTGGAAACAGAATTCCAGATGCTTTGTCTCTGCTCTGTGCAACCTGATCAAGCTTTCACAGAATCATAGAATGTATTGGGTTGGAAGTGACCTCTAAAGATCATCTAGTTCAACCCCCCTGCAATAAGCAGGGACATCAACTAGGTCAGGCTGCTCAGAGACTCATCAAGCCTGGCCTTGAATGTCTCAAGGGATGGGGCCTCTACCACCTCTCCAGGCAACCTGTTCCAATGATCTATCACCCTCATATTAGAGAGTTTTTTCCCAATGTCTAAGTTAAATCTACCCTTTTCTAGCTTAAAGCCATTACCCCTTTGTCCTGTCAACAACTTTGCCCAGTTGTCCCACACTGTACATAACAAGGACTTAAATCTCCAGAAGGTATGTCACTCTGTAACATATACATCTAGCAGAGGATAAGGGAAAATGTTTCCATTAAAATTTCTTATCAACAGAACGAGGAAATTGCACACTGACCAGGAGCCAGCACAAGAAATGGAGCTTCACCCAACCCAGAAAGAATTGTCCTTGAAAGAAGTAATTTACCTTTTACAGCAGGAACTAACACTCCCTCTTCCTCCAGCGGCAGAATCAAGAGGAAGGAAGGTTATTCTGTACTTCAGAGGAAAATGCACATGCTGTCCCTTTTGACAACACCAACAATTTTGGTTTATAAACTTGACGAGCTCATAATCACAGAGGTATAGAATGAATTCTGTTGGAAGGGACCTTTATAAGTCATCTAGTCCAACACCCCTGCAACGAGCAGGGACATCTTTATGTAGATCAGGTTATTGAGTCCCATCCAACCTGACCATTAATGTTTCCAGGGATGGGTCATCTACCACCTCTGTAGGCAACATGTTCCATTGTTTCACCACCCTAATGATGCAATGCAATGATAGTTATGCCATAAGTCTACAGGCTTGAAATATAGTTAAAATATTACTTAGGAGGTGAATAAAAATCGACTTAAAAAAATAACAGCTCAAAGAATATTTTAAAATTATATATAATCAGCTCAGACTGCAAATGCTGGAAATTCTATAATGGTGACATTTTCCACCTTTTTTTAATTCAAGCATACAACATGAAAATAAATTCCAGAAAATTCTTCACAACAGAATTCAGATAAAAATCACTAGCCATGGAGATCTCCTATGATCTACAGGTCTTTCTCTGAATGACAGTATTTTTAATATAAAATCATAGAAGCATAGAACCATTAGGGTTGGAAAGGACCTCTAGGATCATCAAATCCAACCTTCATCCTAACATCTATCCATCCATTAGACCATAGCCTCAAGAGCTACATCCACTCATTTTTCCTCCAGGGATGATGACTCCACCACCTCCCTGGGCAGCCTGCTCCAGTGCCTAACCACTCTCTCAGTGAGGAATTTCTTCCTCATATCTAATCTAAACCTCCCCCGACGCAACTTGAGGCCACTTCCTCTCATTTTATCATCAGTAATTTGGAAGAAAAGATCAACACCAGCCTCACTACAACCTCCTTTTAGGCAGTTGTAGAGAGCAATAAGGTCTCCTCTCAGTCTCCTCTTCTCTAGACTAAACAACCC
>JANHFX010003122.1:0-82984 GCA_027560015.1 Chloroceryle amazona | reverse complement strand
GAGAGGTGGTGGCTGCCCCATCCCTGGCACCATTGCAGGGGAGGTGGCCGGGGCTCTGAGCACCCTGCTCTGGTTGTAGATGGCCCTGCTCCCTGCAGGGGAGGTTGGACTGGATGGCCTTGAAAGGTCCCTTCCCACCCAAATGAGTCTGTGATTCTGAGATGATTCTATGATTCTGGGATTCTATGTTAGCAGTAATACATGTGTATTGAAAAGAGCAGATGTTAAAAATGCTTTGAAAGATTAAGAAACCAGCATGCCTGAAAAGGGACAGGAAACACACTGTTTATCCTTTTAGTTAGCAGGATGAATGCTTGGTCTTCTCTGAAGCCACAGTTGTACCCCAAACCTTGTTACTGGTGTATGTGCATGCTGGAGAGCCAAGACAGCAGCTGGGAGACACTGGGACGGGGAAGCGATGTAGCGACAGAAGGAAACAAATTATTGGGATCTTGAAGCAATCCTTTGCAGCTTGACAAGTGTGCGACCAGACACTCTGAGATTCACCTCAGGAACACAGCAGGAGATGTTCAAGGCAGACGGAGGGTGCAAGAGGAGCTGTCTGCTCTTACAGTACTCCTTCTTTGGTGGAAAGGTAGCAAATCACATAGAAATATTTCTCAGGCTGGACCTGGCCCACAGGCTATGAGTCAAGCTATGCTGTGTAAAGTAAACCCACACATCTAGCTGCTCTCAGTAGCAAAATGCTCTAAATGTAGAAAAGTATCAAACACAAGAACTTGCCCTCAAGGAAAACAGAGCCAAGGTCTCTGAACAGGAACAAAGTGACAGAGAAAACCTTCTTTCCTGACACGTTACCCTCTGGCTTGGCTCAGTGAGGACCAGGACAAGCTGGAACGGAGCCCTGGGCAGGCAGCGGGTGCTGCTGGGGGCCCCTGGTCAGGGTAGTTAAGAGTTGCTGGTGCATTTGGGCCCCGAAACACTGGCAATGGGTCATGAAACATTTCCCTTACTGCCTTTCTGTGAGGAACAGTTAAGCATCATCTCACTGAAGCACTGTGAGAAGCTAAAGTTTCTAAGATTTCTAAAACTTTTTCTGGAATGAGGGTGATGTACAAGTGCCAATCAGCATAAATTCCACTCATCTAAATACATGTTTTAATTAAAATGAATTAAAAAACCCTTCAAAATAATTTTTTTCCTTAGGTCAATCAACATAACAGCTCTTCACCTTGACCCTACCGAGGCTGGCATATTCTTTATGCTGTTTGCACTGATTTTAGCACTACTACTGCTAGAATGAATTACTCTTAAGGCCAGGAAGCACTGTCGCTTTGCAGCACTGCAAAAGAGACCAGGTGCACCTTCCTCATTGCACACTGAATAATAGAGGAGCTCAGTGCAGTTTAGCAATCATCAACTGTAGGGCAAAACTGATCCCATCCCTCTGTTCATTCCAGCCTCTAAGCCAACTCCTCTGTGGTACCAGTTTCCCCTCCCATGTCATTTTTCACCTGGGCTGGTCCCCAGTGAGGCTCACTGAACAGCTGGGCCACTGTCTGCACTCAAATACCAAGAGGGGTAAGGTCAAGTGGAAGGGTTAAGGGCTGCTTAACCCTCACTGGATGCTGAGGGAAGAAGGCTCCCTGTAGCTGTGGCCTGGATTGCTGCATGTCACATGTTGGCCTCACTCCCTCACGCAACTGAAGTCCAGAATGCTCTGGTTTTAGAGAGGATAAACACAACAAAACAAAATTCCGCCTTTAATCATAGGTGTCTATTACAGACTTGACTCTGTGATGTTAATCTGCTAATTATACGGGGTAGCTACAGTTTCTTGGGTAACATATTCTGCAGGTTTTACTGCATTACTCTCTATATTCACACGGTGTTACAGCAGGGCTGCTCAGGAGGTGTTACTGTGGTAGCAAATGCTAGCAGGGTAATTGGTCTTTACTTTCAAAAGAAATAAAAAAGACTAACACAAAAATAATACTCTTTCTTTCCAGACTAAGCTTTGGTAATGAAATTAGGACTTCTAACACAAAGCTATAAAGAGTGACAAATCTCTCTTGCAATTCTTAATTTGTGTTAACCCCTTGACTCTAGCAGGTCTGGAGCTCCTGACATTAAGTGCTAATGCATTTAGCATTAAACACACACACTAAATGCATTAGAATTATGCCAAGCTAATGGAAGCATTCATGGCCTGTCAGATAGGTCAAGTATTTGCTTCACTTGGGTGTTTACGATGAGCGAGGCAGCGTTTCAGCATCAAAGCCTTGTCAGAAACTTTAATGATCTTTATTTGAATAAATTGCATGGCACTATCCTGCACTTCATTGTTTTTCCTCCCATTCTTACCAGCTGAAGACTGGAGTTTGAAAGGGTATTCTAATTAACATTTTACCACTAGCTCACTGGTATGTAATTTATGAAGAACAAAACTTTTGTTTTGTTGCATCTCTAAAGAAGCATCCTCTGGATTTAAAACACAAGGAGCTTACTGAGTGTTGAATAGAACCTGTCTGAAACACAGTAAGAGAAAAGAGTCCTCTGGTCAGTCTGCTCCTTTTGGTATTTGAGTACAGAACTTTGAAAGAAAGAGGAACAGAAGCAGAAGAAAATAGTATCATGGAGTATCTGGTTTGTAAAATATTACTCCTATAATATATTATGAAGTGCACTATCAAGTGAAAACCCGGAGTACTTTTTAATACCCAGGGATAAATAAAAAAGTAAGTGCACTGCAGCACGCAACACACTTAGACAAACCTCTCCGTGCTGTGGTGGCAAGGAATAGATCTGCACATTGTCACAGGTATCACTGTGCCAAGCAAACATCCTAAAATACTCAGGCTAATTCCGGATCGTATATAAACATACATATCTATACAGAGACACTTACACCAGAGTAAAATATGTTCAGACCATTGCTCACAGACTGTACTGGAAATGCCGCTTGCCTGGAAAAGGGACAGGTTATCCATTCTATGCACCAACACTTCACGGCCCTTGGGGGTGGGGAGATCATTCACCAAGCTGTGATGAACTGCTCCAGGTCTCATCCTCTCCACTGTCCATTTATTTGTCAGCATCACTATGCAAATATGTCATGCTCCAGAGAGTTTGTGTTTGCTTTTTAACTTTATGCAGTTAGTGTCCTAAATTGTTACGAATTAAGCACAAATAATCCTGGTAGCCATAGAACATGTTCAGTATTGTCCTCTGGATTCCAGGTTACATGGGCAATAGAGATTTCATTCCAGAAAGAAGCTGACACTCAATTTGGAGTTGCCATACAGACTGATTAGGTAAATTAATAGATGGCACTGCAGACGCTCTGCCCGTGACTTACGATGAGGTTTGCCCAGGGCAGCAGAAGCCGAGAGCTGACAATGGATGGCATCTGGATTTTCAGAGTAAACCCCCAAACGTTTCTTGTTATTCACACCTGACAAAGCTTCACTAAGACATGCTGCTTTTGATTTCTACCTGTCAGGCTACATTCCAGCCCCTGTGATGCATCCACCTGGAAAACTCAGAGAGACAATTTTGTGATGGGAGAAATAAGACAGCAACTGAATCTTTGCAAATGAGAAAGCACATGGACTAGTCTGTGTTTCCTCCTGACAGCTTTCCCCATGAGCCATCTGATGGCAATGCCTTGAGTAACCTAACTCACTTTCTTCTCTGAAATGCTCTGTTTATGGTGAAATGAATGTCCAGATTTAAATGCTCAATAGTTCAGCATTAAAAGAGCACAACAAACTTGAAGAGAAAACCACTGAGCTGGACTTGCATGGTACCACTCACTGCTTTTGCTTCCCTAGCATCCCTCACCCCACAGTCCTGTGACACCTGAGGGAAGCCCACAGAGAGCAAAAAAACTGTGGCCAGTCCGAGCAGATTAAGGCAAACATTGCGGTATCTGGTGGGACCCTGCACCAGGCAAACCCACAATGGGACAGGGGAGAGATGCTCTTCTTTCCTCAAACCAGGGCATCAGGAGGAAGAAAGTGTCAGTCTTTCTTAGATCCTGTGGCAGAAAAGTATCCAGTGTGTGACATCAGCCTGTTCATATGCTTCCTCCCTGGCCCCATCCTGCCTCTTTCTAGGCAGACCCTCACTGGGGCAGAGAGTGTCTCACAGTGCTTGGCATGATGGGGCTCCATTCTTGGTGGGCTCTTAAGAATAATAATAATCATCCTCGCTTACATTACTGGAAGTATTTTTAGGCTAAGGCCCAGCTTAAAGGCATAATTCATTCACAGCAATGATCAGAGGCAGCAGAGCATCAGTAACAATCCTCTCACATTACAGAAAGCATACTGAGACATTAGAATAGCACAGCAATGATAACTCCTCCTCATTACCAACTGCGAGCTGCAGTCTGTGTGAAATACCCTTTCCAACATCAAAAAGCACACAGTTCAATGCAGGCAGGGGTAAAAGAAGGAGATGGATGCCTTACACTACTGGATGTAAAACTAGGATGTTTACTATATGCAAAGAAATCCAATCTTTGGAAGTGGTTGGTTAAAAAAAAAAATAGAGAAGGAAAGAAAAAAAAACCCACCTGCTAGTTTCATACAGTGGAAAAGAGTAACTCTGCAAACTCCATGAGTCAGTGTATCACCAAGTAATCTGAATAAAAAAAGCAGGAGCACTGCAACTAAGTGCAAATGCTTCAGCAATAATCCCCCTTCACACTCCCTCGTCACTATTTTCCCTTTCATTAGCAGGCGTAGTGTGTCACAGTAGCTTATTGCTTCTATACCTGCTTTAGTTTCTTCCAGGAATCTCCACAGACTGCCTATCAAGCAGCTGCAGTTTCATGGCCTTAGCTTTATTTCTGCAGGTCAACTGCATTAGTAAATAGTAAGTGTGCAGAAAGAGGAGGCTCTGTGCTTAAAGAACCCACTAAGATTCACTTCAAATAGGCATAAGATAACCACAGCAGGCAACACTTCTGCCTCCCCTCCTAAGGCACCTCCCCAGGCACCACGGAACACCTCTGCTCTGGGGCTTACCTCAAAATGTCTTTGTGCTGTAAGTGCAACCAAATGATTCACGTGTGCTGGAGAAATACAAAATGCTAATCGAAACACTGCAGCTGGAGAAGACTGTTGTTTTCTTCCAGTCACAGGTACTTTCGACCTGCTCCCTTTTCTAAATAATTTATATTATTCATGATAGACTCTTAAACCAGACAGAAAAAAAAAAAAACAGAAATTTATAGACTAATGGCTAAAATCAGCCTCAAGTAAGTGTGTTTCAGTAGTGGTGTGGTACAGTGAGATAAATGACATCTGTTGCTGAGGTCCAAAGGGTGGGACATGTGCTAATAGAGCACCAGGTAACCATGGGAAACACTCTGCACCCAAAGCAGCCCACGGCTGTGCAAAAAGAGTAAAACAAGATAAAAGAAATCACCCTTGCTGTTTGTAACACCTAGAAATGTACACTGCACTATTCCATCACATATATGAGCAGCTTCTAATTTCTTTTAAATGAGCTTCCTCTCCATTAATTTTTCTTCTTCCTCACTTACCCTGGGACCCAACAGGAGGATAGAAATAGGAGGTCATTAGAAACTGCAGAGCTCTGAGGATGCTGTGAGGGAAGGGGCCAGGAAGGATAATGGGATGCAGGTCTGGTCACCAGCCTGGAAAAATGAGGTGGCAACTCCAGCAGCACTCAGACAAGAAGCTGAAAATGCCCTGCAGCACTGAGAAATCCTGCAGGCACCATGGAGAAAAGGCAGGAGGGATCTGCAGCTACAGCAGTATGCTCTGCTTCTTTTCCAGGTGTAGGAGGGAGCCTGTGACCTGCCTCAACGAACTCTTGTCCCACAAGTGAGGCAAATCCCAGCAATCGAGAATACCTGATTTATAACAATTCTGGGCAAGAAACATTTGTGCCGGGAAAGAAATAGAAAAAAAGCAAATGGAAATGCTGCTTTGTGGAAGAGGGCACTGTGGTTGCTCACGGCAGGTCACCCATGCTATAAAATAATTGGAAGACTCTTGTTAATTGATTTGTATCATTTACGTAGGTCAACATCAGTCATTTTCATACTGGCATCAAGCTACTGAATCTGGGGCTTCTGCTAATGGATCTTCTTGGATGTGACCCATAAATGAGCACTGTCCTGTCTGCAAGAGCAGCAACAACAGACAACAGTCAGCACTGTCACAGAACCAAGCATCTTTTAAGAGTAATGAATAGCTTTTGAAAAATGTCATGTAAGCGAGTAACTGATTAAACTTCATGAGGAAAAGGAACATGGGCTGCTTTGGCTAATCACTGCTCACTCTCTCTGTCCAAACCCCAGTCCTTCTCTGGGCCAATGAAGATATATCTGAACATATACCTGAAATTAAAGTGATCTAATGCATACCAGTAATTGCTTCCCCTCTCTTTCAGCAAGGAGCTATAGATTAACTTGTTAATTCAGAATGTAGCCCACTGAACAGTCTTCTCTCTGCAAGGATGGTTTCAGAAAGCTCAGAAAGAAAGCAGCACAACATTTGTTATTAAATCTTTAATATTTTCTAAGGTAAACAAGAATCTGTGCAGGTGCTCCACAACTTTCTCTTTTAACTTGTTAAAGGCTGTGGACTGAATTTGATGAGGTCAATTCAACAGTCGGTGCATTCTGAGCTGGTTTTTTCTCTAAGCACAAAGAGATATGCATCAGGAAGGGGAAATTTACAAAACCATGCGGATTCCCAGACACACAATAAAAAGCAAATACAAAATGATAGCAGACTTAGATGCTATCAGAACTTAATCCTGGTTTCTCTGCGTCTGCGTTTCTCCCTCAATACATTACAGACCACTACTGCGATTTTATTTCTTCTAGACCTAAGAAATGGAATGGGAGGATCCCTGCACTCAGAGGTTCCTGCAGAGGTCTCTCATAGAATAAGGAGCATCCCTATGCTAAAAAGTTATTTGTTAGCTAAATACAAGGTCCAGAAGTCCCTGCTAAATCTTGGTTTCTTGATTACCTTCTTGGTTCCATGTTTACAATTTATGATCATGACGACGCAGTAACCAGGGAAGCTTCAGTCAATATCAAAGCTTTAAAACTCCTCTTTTGAGAACAGCATCACAGGCCCCTTGGGTGTGCACAGCCTTAGGGTGCCTGGCTATATCCAGTGGGCTCCACAGCAGGGCACATCTGCATGGTTTTAGGAAGCATCAGCATTACCTCTGAGGCTTTTGAGACAACCTCTGACATCTCAGGCTTTAGCAAGTGATCAGCAAATTTAGGAATTCTTCTGTTGAGAACATGGAAAGCGAAATCTGATTGAATCCAGTTCAGATGCTGCCAACATAATTGTCCCAGCGGAGACATTAAGAACGTTGCCTCTATTTCCTTTTGGTTAAGAAGATTCAAGCAAAACTGCCCATTACATCTTAGCTAGATGATTTAGAACTATACCAGTGTGGCTGGGGGGGGTTGTTTGTTTGTGTTTGTTTGTTGCTTTTTTTTCCCCCACAAAGATTCAAATGCTTATTTAGAGCAAAACTAAATTGAAGTTAATAGAAAGATGGTGTTTAGTGGTAGTCAAACAGTGTTTCATTAACCTGCTGAATTGGAACCTGTGGGATATTGAGAGTGGAGCGTGGTGCTTAGAAAAGCTCAGCAAGATGTTTAGTATCGACGTGATGTATAAACACAGGAGCTGGAACAGCATTACAATAGTGACTGATTAGTAGTTATATTTTAGGGGCAGAAGACAAACACTGGCTGGAAGGAATCTCATCTCTGGAATTTTAAACTGTTAAATGTATCCTCAAGGATTTCTGCTTTTCTCTCCAGCATTAGCCAGTGATGGAGACTAAATGGATCATTGATCTGTTTCAATATTGAAAATTGGCCCAGGATATGAGGGAAACATCTCAACACCTTATCTGCACAAGAACAAAAGTGAATTTCAAGCCCTGCTTGGTAACCACATACACTGAGACAAAACTTAATTTTCCACCCTTCTTTTTCATATATCTTGATTTTCTCCCCCATTTGTCTCTGGAAATTTCTGAATTCATCTCTTCAGCTTTATGAATCAGACCTTAGAGGGCAAGAAGATGAAACCTTGATGATCTGAATTAACCCCTTTGATATTGCAGCTGCTGCTAGAAAGTAGAGCCGACCTTATCTAGAGTTGCCAGTCATTTTGTGATATTTGCCTAGATTAAAAAAAAAAAAAAGACCCCTAATAACAAGAGAATCCAATTAAAAATTCATTTATAAATTCATTGAAAACGGGGAGATGACAGGGAAATGGTTAAGCAGATGAGTGCTGGCCGCACAAATGGGAACATTCTTAAAATTTCTCCGTGAGAATCTAAAAATGAACATTTTCTCTGCACCTTCTCTGTGAAATATGTCCTGAGGCTTTCTAATTGATTGATAAGCAAGCGCCAGATTTCTTCCCAAATAGGCAAGTTCACTTACCTCCAAATTTAGGAAGTATAAAATCATTATCTACACCATTTAAGAATTTCTCTTTCCCTGCCTTTACACCTTACTCCTCCTGTCCTCGTCTCTTGCCCTTTTGCAGAGTAATAGCAATCAGATATCCAAACAAACTCTTCTAAAGCCTTTCCTTTGACTTGTGCCTCCCCTCCTCCCCACCACGGTTTAGCATTCTGCACTTGGAGCAGAATTTTCCCCTAGCTACAAAGCCTAATATGCTCTGAACTTTCCATTTCTAAATCTGATCCCAACTGGAAACAAATGCAATTTTACAAATAATAGGAAAGCCTGAGGTTTGGTATGGAAAAGCTCAAATAGGCAAGGGGAAGATGTGGTCTTTCTGTGATGCAAATAATGTTCTGCATTAAATGCGTAACCAAAAATAAAGTTCCCTGAGGTATATTTGCTAGTTCAGACAAGAAGAAACATCCTTAGCATATAAACACACAGTGTAAGTTGAAATATTTCTCTGTGTGAAAATAGCCAGGGATATAATTAGCATGGCTCTTGGGCTCAGTTGTGGGTTTTTTTCTCAATAGTTCAACTTTCTGCTGTTTCCATTGAAAATATTGACATACTGGGGAAAGGTAGCACCGTGTACAATCAAACATAAAACGTAACTGGGAGAAATGTTAAACTTTTAAAATGCCTTAAACATCCAAATGTAAGAAAGTTATGGTAAAAAACCTGAAAATAAGGCTAGTTCTCCTCTCATCCAGTTTGCATCTAATAATGCAGATGTCCAGAATCAGCAAGAGTTTGGTAATGGACGGAGATCTGTAAAGGGCACAATGCACACTAAACCTAAGCTCATATTTTTAACCTTTTGGTAGATAGCATGGACTTTTAAAGTAAAAATCAACAGTTTGTGTTAACTTTTAATAGAGAGAATTCCTTGGCTGATTTACTAAATATGTTCCCATAATGCCAGTGTTACTAGATTTGATGAGTACAGCTCCATCCTGTCACGTTTCATGACTTGCTGGACTGAAGAACTAAAGAGAATAAGGTGGCCGCACTGTCATGACTACTTTCTTTGAGTCTGTAGGCAACTGAATTTCACAGGCAAGACCTGGAGAAACTTAATACTTAAACATAGGACTTCCAGCTCCTCTCAGATGACTCAGTGAGGACCTTTGGAACATCAGCCTATAACTGCATTTCTCAAGGCTGGAGAATCACTGTAGCCTGTTACCTACAGACATTGGACATCTATCAAGGCAATGAACACACACTGCTGTGTTTTCCTCAGAGACAACCTGTTTGTATGAGAATGGAGAGAACTTAATGGCCTGTCAGATTTGGCTGAAATTAGCTGAGGTCTTCAGAATCTTCAAAGAAAGACCAATAGATAATGCACACAGACAGAGAGATCCGACACGCCTCATCTGCTTAGAATGCTAGACTAAAAATTAAAGTCTCTGGCCTTTCTGATTGCAATCAGCCCCAGATCTGGGAAGGAAGCAGAACCCAGGAAAATAGTCTGCAAAAAGAGCCACAACAGGGCAGAAGTATGACTTGTCATAGCCAACTCATTCGGAGTGTAACCCAGACACCCGGAGACGATCATTTAAATTCCAAGACTTCTGTTTAATTCTTCAAATAGTGAAGGGTGTGAATCATGGTTCTGTGCAATTGAGGCTGAGTCAGCCTGTTACAAGAATAGTCTGTCCGTCCAAAAGGACAACCACTCAAACCAGTTTCCAGCCGTCCCACGTTCACCTCTATCAGGGGAGGAGACCAGGGAGTCCATGGCACAACAATCAATCATATTTGGACTCCTGTGAGCATCTGAGCAGTAACTCACCTGGGCAACAGTTATCTGGGGACGTGAGATTTTCTTGATCGACTTAAGGATCTTAGAGGGAACTATGTGCACATGCTCACCTGCAATTTTGCAGAAACCTTTTACAGTTTATAAGTGGTTTTTTTTTTTATTTTAAACAAAGTTGCTGACTGTACATATAAGTGAGGCTGCATCACTCCCATATCTTTATATCAGATAGGTGCCATGTTCAGCCCTGTCTGTGCAGACAGTGAATTCTGCTTTATGGTAAAAGAGGCTTTTATCTTAACCACCTTACCTACAAAAAAATCAGTGTTGTCAAAGACAACACAAAGATCACAAAGGATATAAATATTATTACAACTATTTTTTAAAGAAACTAGAGTGTGGGTAGTGGTACCTAAATTGAAATGCTTGTTGCTAGGTAAATATAGGTAAAGCTAGAGGAGATTTTTATCAGTTTTGCCATAAGAGAGACAGCTATTACAGAACTGGTGGATTTTCTTACACCATCTCCAGCTGCCCAGTGCTGGCTACTGCCAGGGAGAGGATTCTGGGCAAGGATGAACACTGAGCTGAGCAAGTACTGACAGTTCCTGTACTCCAGCACTCCACAGTTTAAAAAAAAAAAAAAAATATTCTCCTTAAACCACTTGGTTTGTTTTCTTTGATGCATATTCCCTACTCAAAATACCTGTCCTATCATCTGTCTCACACCAAAGGATATCCTGCCATTTCCTCACTGAAACAAAGTAGAAATGGAACGAGTAAATTCAGTTAATATATTTTCAATTTATATATATTAAGAGTTTATATATATTAACTGAATATTTTCAGCCCATTTGTTCAACAAGGTCCCTAGATTCTGACACTACATCAATTTAATTCAGCTATGGGTCAGATGCATGGGACTTGGATGTGTATCTCTATTTTAATTCAGACGTAGCGAGCATCCTTTGCTGAAAGAAACTCCTTTTGCAACATGTCAGCAGGAGACAATGTATTCAGCTCCATAATTATGTACTTCGGTACAATCACATCGCATTATATACAAAATCACCACACTGCTGGGGAAAAAAAAAAAAGCAGCCTGAAATGCTAATTAGTTCACAAATTAACATTGATTTGATTTAATGTCGAATAAGGGTTTGCAGCTTATACTTATGAGAGAACTTCACTTTCAGGCATGCTCAGGCACTCGTGTTTTAAAGAACAGTGTGCAGCCTGTGCCAGGTGCACGGGGGGTTCATTAGCTCTGTCTAAAGAGGTATGACTTCCTCCAAAGAAAATCAAGAGCAGAGACTCCAGCACAATGTCAGCCAGCAGTACAATACCCTTTGGGACTGAGCTACCAAGTAAGAGCAGAGCGTAACCATCACCTGTCTTTGTGCTGCATCATGTTGGGGGAAAAGTGAGCAGATCGTATTTCCAGTATAGTGCCCTTTCCTGTCACCGACGTCAGTACTGACAGGTGAAAATCAAAATAATAATGCATATTCTAATAACATTTTGCACTCCTAAGGCAACTTCATGAAAATAACTCAGCTTTCAAAGAGCGCTGATGATTTCAGTCCCAGCCCGCTCCCGTGTAGGCAGGGAAATAATGCCCTCCCCATTCTGTCCTAATTCTGTTCATTCAAGGGGTGTTTTGACATTGACTGAAACGCGGCGATGGTTTCACCCAGGGAAAATGAAGCAGAGAGGAGTTCAAAGGAGAATTTTTAAAGGGAGCTGTTCGAGCTGGGACAAAAAATACGAACATTAATACTGGCTGCTCCAGCATCTGAACAGAGGCAATGCTGATGATTTCAGCTCCTGCTGCTGGAGTGCTGCAGTCAGCCACGCACACAGGTCACCTCAGTTCAGAACAGGGCTGTCAGAGGAGTTAATGGGGCTGGCAGCTGCCAGTCCTTCAGTCCTGCAAGTACCACAAGCGAGCGCGGCCCTTTGGATCCAGCGCACCCAAGCACTGAAAGAGAAGTCAGGCAGGCTGTGTGCAGGTCAGTAAGTGGGTGGCCACTGTTTAACAAGAAGAACGTGCTCTGATCCAGGAAGGGGAAGGACATCAGAAGTACCACTTTCCATCAGTGGGGAAGCAAGGTTCCTCCACGTGCTAGTTACTGCAATTCCTCTGGCTGCTTACGAGGAAAATGCTGCAGAAGAACAAGCTGCAGTTAAGGAGGAACCCCTTTATACTTCGGACATGCCTATGGTGCCGAAGGGAGGAAGAAGTTGCTTTAAAAGTGGTGGCCTGGGAAGGCTGAGATGACTAGGATGTGGAGGTAAGAGGGAAAACAGAGCAGTCAGTTGAACTGTGCATTCTGGTGGTGAAGGGTGTGGCAGGAGTGAAAGATGCCACAGCTCAAGGGTAAGTAGAAGATGGAGGCCAACTGACAGAGCTGGGCAAAGCAATATCAACTTGTTTGAAAAGTTCCAGCTTCCAATACAACTGGAGTTAGAGAAAATACTCCTTTAGGACACCTTGACAGGGGAGTGAGAACCTAATCTACTTATATTCTAAATCAAGGAATGGCCATAGCTGTAGAGAAGCAAATGAATGTAACTCAAATAATCAGTTTCTAAGATCCCAAGGGCTACATATATTTTTTTCTTCAGGCTTGTGTTGGCATTTGCACTACCTTCTTTTGTGAACAGCCATAAGCCTATCCCATAACACTCAGGTCCGTTTTCAAGCCTTGCTCTCCTGAAGGACTGAAAGGGTTGAGAGGACTCATTCTGGGCACAGAGGCACAGTGCACTGACCCCCAGGCTGCATCCCTATGGAGGGGCTCCCTCCATAGCACAAGTAGCCCAGTGGAAAACACAAGATTGTGCCAACAAGTAAAAGAAAGTAAATATCAGATTTACAAGAAAATGTGATGAAATTATCTGGCTTACACCTGGAAATGTATCTAACCACAAATACTGTGGGTTTACATCCTATTTGAAAACATGTTTCCTTATTCTTTATGCTAACTTGACACTTATTAAGAAAACATGGATTAGGTATAAAACTATATTCACTACAATCAAGCAAACGGTAAAATCAGGACAAAGGAATCCAGGGATAAATTTGTATTTGCTGTGATGACAATCTAGATGCAAAATAGGTCTGACATTTTTGCTATTCACAGCTGAGGATTAATTTTATTAAATAATTTCGCAGTTTTCTGGTTCACTAAGTGCATATTTTCTGATAACTCCCCAAGAAGGAAAGTATTTTCTATCTAGCAACAATACACTGCTTCATTCGAGCAGCACTTGACCAACAATACACTGACTCTGCTCTAGTTCATTTTTTTCACCCTGTTTGGTTTGATCTCTTCTGCATTTGCTTGACCTAGTAAACTATTCAGTTCACATGTACCATACTGCACCCGGTGTAATTGTTGGGTGTTGCAAATTAATACCTACAAGAGACCACCCCCAAAAATGCACCAAAGGGGAAGTCATTATCAGAAAGGTTAATCTTCCCAACTGCTGCTATCAGTTTGAATAGGCAGACTCAGGACCTCTTTTTGTTTCCTTTATACGAAATGTCAGCCTCTGTAGACTGCTGCCCTCCATGCCCCACACTAAACATGTTACAACTGCATTATCATAAAGCATTATGTAAAATAAAGTGAGATGAACTTTCAATTATTTGGGTCAAATATTATTCCAAATTGAAACTCATTCCCCTGCAGTGAATCAGGTCAAAGAATAAAAGCTCTCAAACACAGGATGTAAGACCTTGCACTGACCCACAGACAGTGTCTTCACAATTTGTGTCCAGCACCCACGGCTTACAGATGGCTCAGCCCATAAGAGGCTGGCTGTCAATGTAATGCACACATCAACTCTCACCCTGAGATAATTTCATATATCCCTCCCATTTTCAACAAAAAGCAGCTCCATGCCAATGGCAGGAACTGGAAGGCATCTGATTTTTTTTATTCGCTACCTACTAAATATAATTGCTAATGCAGTGGTAGCTGTTGCATTAATAAACCAACTCGAGAAACCTCTTCACTCCCTTCTCTCCTAACCTTACTGCAATGAGTCATTCGTTTGAGTGATCTACTGTTGTATTTTCTGCCAGCAGAATCAGGACTTCAAGAGCTGTTATTTACTGGATGGTCACTGGAGATTTAGAAATGAAGTAACCTTGGCTCTGATTTCATATGTGCAGCACATGGCTAGATTTACATCTGACAAAACAATATACTCACCGACTACTGAGAATGATTTTCAATATAGAATAACAAATCTGACATCAAAATATATGTATGACTGGCACGGAGCAAACAGGCACGATCCCAGGCACTTTCACTGGCGTGGAAGAACAGCAAGTCTTTGAATCACCACCTCGGCACCAGGCTCTCCTCCTGGAGATAAGGGAGTAACAAGAAGCTGGCAGCTGCATATGCCAGAGTTATCTACTGAAGAGCCATTAGAAGGGGAACGTGCTGTATCTTCTGAACTGCATTGTCAGCCCAGCCTAGGACCAGATTCTGCTCAGCAGCGCTCCCTGAAAGCGCCAGGAGCTGTACAAAGGCAGCTTGCAGAACAGTTCATCCACCTGAAACTGCCTCCCTTTGCCTCCACAGCAAAGAGCTGCAGCTAAGCACACAGTTAACAGTAAAGGTGGGATGGGTGAAAGGTTGCATCGTTTTCTGGCAGATCCTTAAGTGAACCCACATCTCCTCAGACAAGTGCTACTACAGCTTTTCTGGAGTGCCAGTTACCACAAACTGGGAATGAGAAGAGGAAACAGACATTTTAATGTGCTTGGCCTTTTAATCCTCCAGTAGAGAAAAGCCCTGACATAGACTGTCCTCTGCTCTGAATTTAACTTGTGATCCTGGAGTAAGGGCAAGACTTTAGCAACGCTGTTTGAATTACTGGCGGGCAGTAATCTGCATTAGTGAACTCTGCTTATGGGAGGAGCAGCAGCACATCTCTGTGCTAGCAGGAAGACAGAACAGCCTTTAATTCCTGCAGAAGGGGCTCTTCTCAAGGCAGAAAGAGGTCAATCTTGGGACAGAGCACAAAAGAGCTTGTATTCACACAGCTGTAACTCTCAGGGGCACTTTAGGTGCTTTACCCTTCCCAGGTGCATCTCCCAGTTAGTCGGAAGTTCCACTGTAAACTCAATTTTAGAGAAGTGGGACTTAAAGGAGCCCAGTATTTGTGTAAAGAGCTTGGTTCTGTCACCGTGCCTGCATCACCCCTTTGTCCTCTGACTGGTATTCCACATACGAAGCCCCAAGAAACACTTCTTGAACTGAAGAATTAATAAGATTGCTGGCATTTTTAAATGTCAGTCAGTTTTCACACAAGCTCTCTGCCTGTGGAAAAATGGGAGAGTCACAATCCATAATTGTCCAGCAGGAGCGTCTCTTTTTAATGAAAATGTTGAGGATTCATTTAGAGGATCCTCTGGAAGGGCCATCGCTTGCACTGCTGTCTGGGGGTTGCCCCCAGAGCTGCTCTCCAGCATCAGCAGGGATGTCAGCTGAGACAGATGATAAGATTAAATGCTGTCCTCCTGCCAGGGTAGGCATCAGCACCCCCTCCTCCCCGGGGAGACTCGGCAATGAGAGTGCAAGGATCTCCAGGGCTAAGGAAACAAGCAGGTCAGTGACTTCTCCCTGACAAATATCTGCCTCGGAGCCAGTGCTACACGTATGCGCTGCTGCCCCTTGTTCCAGTGCTGGGCAGGGCAGGTGCTGAGAGCGTTGGGGGGCTCCTGAAGCAAATGTGCTTTTACTGCTTACTCGGATGTTGGGGGAATGGAGAAAAAAAGGGAGAGTAAATTCTGTCTGGCTTTTAAGTCTGAGCTTGAAATTTGTGTAGCAAAATTCCAGATACGATACAACGGGGTCAGATGTGCAGCTCCTTCTAACCCCAACCAAATTCATGCCTCTAAAATCACAAGATTTTATAAAATTGCAATCATATTAAAAAAAAAAAAAAAGGAAAATGATCTGATTAATTGCAGATGCTTACTATTAGTTTTCTTGTAGAGTCCTTCTTAAAAGTCATACTAGCAGCAAAGCTTTTCAAAGCAGCCTGTCAGATTATGCCTCTCTCCTGCAGGGAGACACGTTATCAAAATAATCTAAACTTTTAATTCCTCCTGTTTTCATTTTCAAAACCCCAGCAAGGACAAAAAACAGACAAACAACAAGTGTTGTCCAAGTTCATGGCAAATTTGGACATAGATTAATGAATGTATCAAAAAATGTCTATAAGAGAGTCGGGACATTTAAAAGTAAATCCGTATTCAAAGCCAGCTCAGAGTCTGCAGCTAATCCTGCAGCCACAGGGGGTCCCTACCTGAGGAGGGATATGCTGATCTTGATTGCTCGTGTGACCTTTCCTGCCTGTGCTCCAGTGCCACATGGTGAGCAGAACAAGCTGCTGTTGCGCTGCATGAAAGCTGCAGGGTTAACCCTGGAGGCAATCAACACATTTCATCCTTGGCACGACTGTGATGGAGTATACCACACACTACTGCTGGTTGTCAGGAAGCCCTCTCCAGTTCCCAATTTACATCCACACAAATTAATGATCCTTATAATTTTTATTCTGACAAATGGGCAAGCTCTTGTAATATATGAGAATTTAAATTTTCACACACGTTTTAGGTTTAAATCCTACTGAAATAGGCACAGTGATGCAGTTTGGCTGCACGTGCAAAAGAAACAACAGCCTTTATCCCCAGGCTCTCAGAGAATCCAGAGCAAGGGATGGAAATCAAATGGCTTCCCTTTGAGACACAGAGAAATTTTTAGCCAAACCTGAATTTATCCATTACATTAACTGCTCTCAAAAGAAATACTCTATAGGAAAAGGAGATTCGATCAGTGGTTCCTGCAGTCACTCGGGAACGTAACACCATACACCCTTACTCCACAGAATTCCTTCACGGGATCTGGCAAATCACTTAACGTTGCATTCTTAACCTATAAACAAGTTGCTTATTTGTCTTTAACACAAACCAGTTCTTTGGCTGTCAACTTTGGGCCAACAAAATTTCTACAGAAATAGAACTAGATGAAGTCTGCCCTAAGGACATCTTTGCTTAGCTTAGCCATGATGAATCTGCAGCACTTTGTCTCTGTTGGGATTCTAGACCACAAAAGCTGTGTCTGTCTTTGTACGGTGAAAACAATTATTGTCTTCTCCATTGGCAGGCAGCATAAAAACTAAGTGTCTGTATCTCATTTAATAAAACTAATATTTGTACTCTGTTCTTGTGCAGATACATAGGAAGAGGCTGTGCAAGGCTTCTACAATAGCAGTGACGTTAGAGTTGGCTTTCTCCTATTTGTTATCATCTGAGCCTTTTCATTATCCTCAGCAGCCTCTCCCTATCTGACAGCCAGCTACAGCATCTAGAGAAAAGAGAAAACACAAAAAGCCCCAAAAGAGCTGGCCAGAGACAAGCTGAGGCAATAATATTTTATAGAAAATACAAAACATTTCAGAGTTTGAATTTAGGAATACAGACACCCCCATTTACAGCCCAAGATTGCAGCTATGATTGCTAACAGACCTCTGTGAAGAGTAAAAAATTACGTTGATTAGTTTCCAGCAGTGCCATTTGCCTTCGCAAAAGAGCCTGAAGTAAAATGAGTGTGAGAGCTCGTCCATGCTGTGTGAAGGGAAGAATTCAAATTCCACAGCACGCTGGGGAACCAGACACAAAACCAGTACCTGTGACAAGGGCACCCAGCTGAGTACATGTGCACTGGGCAGGCTGTTTTCTCTGTGCAAACTCTTACCTATATTTATCGTCCATTTTAACCTGGGAGAGTTTTTAATGATGTTCACCTCTTTTTAAATGATGGCAGCAAAATCTGATGGTCAGATGATCAAAGGCATACTTCTTGCCAACAGTGAAATGCTCAGTTCAAATAAACCTACTGTTTGTGCAACCCTGCCTGAAAGAGACAGATTGATATTATTTTTTTCTAAGATACAGGGGAAATTGATAAAAGAGATCTCTTCTGTTTGCCCCAGACATATTTTCACTTCAGTGACATATTTTACTGACCGCTCACTGACAGAACTGGAATAGAAACTCTGCCAGACTGATGTCAAGGAAAGGAATGCTGAATGTTTCCCAGAGAGAACGCTCTCCTCTAGAGCCTCAGCAAGAAGAAAAGACATTGACCACAGGGTTTGGGAGCTGAGGGGTATTCGTGGGATACAGAGACATGACAACCTTGTGTGGCTCTGGATGAACAACTTCGGTCTTTACTTCTGAAGTCCTGAATTACCAGTTTTCCCACCTCAACACTTTCGAAGAATCTGCTGTTTGATCTTTCATCTGTGATGAAAATCTCACCCTAATACAACAGCTAACCAATATCTGAGAATAATAGACAAAGATACACTGATTAATGTCTGAGAAGCACTCAGGTGCCATGGTGATAAACACTACTGAAACGCTTAGGTAGGCAAGTGGGTATTATCTGCTAACAGAATTCAGAACAATCTCACTAAACTTGACCTTTTTAACTCGTCTCTGCTTTCATCGCAACCTGCTGCAGTGCAGCGAGGGCCTCAGCCACTTATTCAGCAAAAAAGCAAAATCAAGACTTAGTTCTCAAATGTCAAAAAGTGGAAAATACAAACATTTCTCAAGATTTGCTCATATGCTTTACCCACAGTGTGTAAGTGATGTAAAAGGCTTTATTTTTTATTGCTTTACTGTTCATCTTTAAAAGAAAAGCTTCTTAAAAAGATGTATTCAAAAGCACAAAGGGTCCAACAGCTGCCTTAAGTGTGAGATATTTGAAGAATTGAAGCTGCTGTGCAAACATTGCCAGCAACTGGAACTGTTAAAGTTGTGGAACAGATACTGGAAGGAACCTTTGCAATAATGAACAGCTGAGGAGTGATCTTCATTCCTATCACTCAGCTCCCAGCCACTGGGATATGTTAATTCACCCACTCTCAGTCATATGTGATAAAATGATAAACCATTTTACTTCTCAGCCTGTCCACAAAGCACAGTGAGACTCTGATGACCCTGAATCATCTGAGAGGCCCCACACACATCAGCAATGCCACCACAGCATCGCTGCCCACCCAAGAGCTTGTGCTAATGGGACAAGCTTCCTGTGATGTGGGTGCTGTTGTCCTTGTCACCCTGCTCAGGTTTGACACAAAAGTGAAGTCACATTCACAAGCATCAGGGAAAAGCAATCGGTCTCTGTCCAAAAGCTGGTACAGCTGGAGGATTCTCCTTTCCCATCCCTCTCCTGTTCCTTAGCAATGTGAGAGTGGATGGAAAATACACAGAGAGCACCCCGCTCTGGTTCTCTTCTCCCTTGCCTGTTACTTTATCTTTCTTTTACTTTCAGCTGTCCTGCACCAAGAGCACAGAGTGCAGCAAGGAATCGAGCATGGAGAACATTCCCTTCTGTGAATAAATAAGGTGCTCCCACGGAAGGGAGGAGAATGAGAATGAAAAGAACAAATCTCTCAGGACTAGCAGCTCTGGGTTAAGGAGAAGGTCCCACTAGATCTTTCCTCTTTGTATCACCATATGTATGGTTCTCTGTCTTAACTCTTACACGAATTTCTGACACTACATTACATTTTTGTAATAAGCAGCTTCTAAGAATTGTTGCCTTCACACACAGTCACAAAAAGAAGCTCAGTATTGGTCTATTTTCCATCCTACTGGCCCTGCCTAACAAGGTAGTTTGACAGGCTGACTGATGATAACAGTAGTGCTGGGTTTTTCCTTCATGCCTGCCTACACACCAGCCACTTCCATGAGCTGGAAAAAGACATTTGCTACCTGCTGTGCTGGTTTGCCTCCTTCCACAGGGTAACTGCCTTGGAGACAGACGATGTATCTGGTTTTGCTCTCGCCTTGCCCTTCACATCGGTGGTGTATGATTTCAGGTGTAGTTCTGAGTTATTTCTGGACAGGATGCACAGGCACACTTGTTCATGCACATACAGGCGTTAACACAAACATATTTATGTGCTGGTGCTGAGCTGAATTCTCCTGATCTTTTCAGGATAAATGTGTATTTTGGGTCTGTTTTTTAAAGGTAACTTGTCTTTAAACACACCTTTGCACTCACAACCAGTTAAATACAGCACAGCAGTGTTCATGTTTATGGCCTTTTCACCAGGTGGAGACACGAATGCTGTGGCAGGGAACTGGGTTCAGTGAACAGTTCACCACATGGAAAATCCAAGAAAGCAGCAGTACACGTGAAGTCATCTAACAGAAAATAAGAGTCTGAATATGCATCACACACCCAATCTAAACTGCACAGCCACGGACAAGGACTTTAAGAAATCTTTAGGGAAAGATTACAAGAGAGTTGTTTTCAGGGAGATTTAGAGCTTAAAGTTTCCTGTTTCTAGAGAGAGCAAAAGAAAACCCATTTATCTTGACTGGTCAGGACTACGTAGGGACACAGAGATCAAAATGACAGGGAAGCATGTGGAGAAAGAGCTGCGAGGAGGAAGCAGAACAGAGGCTGTGCGTGCTGCCTGGAGCTGGCATTCCTGTTACCTTTGCAGATATGTTTGTTCAGCAGACAAGCAGCCAACTGAATCTCCATTTAAGAATGAAATCACTCTGTTTTCACATCTGACCACATGAACCCAAGCAGCCAGGCCATAATTTTGATCTTAAATGTGACTGGCCTCTCTTTAGGATGCCAGAAGCACTAGGCAAGAAAAATAGACAATGTGCTGGGAGGTCAAACCCATAAAGCTCATAGAGCTACACAGATACAGAACTTAGACGACCTGTGCTGCAGCCATGTCACTGAACCATTTTTGGCAAGGTTGTGAGTTACTTATTTTTAGTGGGATATGTGTTTATGGGGAAGGTCTCTGCCACTGTGGGGACTGCCACCAGTTGTTGAGCAGTTGGACGCCTGCAGCAGAGCTGGCTCTAATAAGCAGTAGCCAAAATAACCTCTTCTACAACACTCACAATCACATGCAGAAGTGACACCAGGACGTGCTCCTGCTCTAAACACTGTTTTACTGTTGACCCTCTTCATGGCCTTATTCTACTAGTTTAAAAATTGGGTTTGAGATTATTAAAAATCAAGGCCTGATGTAAGAGGTGACTTTTGCAAATGTTGGTATTTGCTCTTCTGGTTCATTTTTCCTACCTGTGAAATGGGAATAATAATTATTTCACAGAGACATGATGCATCTGACACATAAGAAAAACACTGCAGTTACCTCATGCATGAGGCCACTCCAAGGGTGAAATACACCTGGGTGTAAACACTGCTTTCGGAAAACATTGATTGGCAATGTTTAGTCTGGGGAAATCTCTGTGGCCATATGGGCTCCAATAGCCTTATTGATCTGCTTCATGAATTCCAAGTGGAAAGCTGCACTTGTTTGACTAGTATTCTTTCTGTTTTAGACAGCAGGACCTTCCCCTCTTCAGGATTCTCTTTCTCACGTCCCACGTACCTGTGCCACTTGCTATGTACCTTCCCAGCCACACTGATTGTAGACTGACACCTAATTTCATTTGCTTCTCCTTTTCAAATGCATATTGTCAAACATGTTTTTCCCTGCAGCAAGGCTGAGTTGTAAAATCATCCGGAACTTTTTACAGTGCTGTTGCATTTGCATGCTAATCAGCAAAGCTTTCGTCTCCCAGCCCAGAAGAATGATCAAGCTGCAGGCTTACAGAAACCCTTTGCTGGCAGGGTTAGGAAGCCCTTATTACTCCCCGAGTCCCCCTCTGAGCTTCATTTAATCTATCTGGATTCAAATCTGGCCTTTAACCTCCTTCACCCCCTCTCCCCCAGTCCTGGCCAGTATCACAGTTTGACCTCCCCAGGTCAACGCCATGGATTTTCTGCCTCCAGATGTTCCTTTCTATTCCCCTGTGCTAATACTGGTTTCTACAAGGATAAGATTGGATTTCTCAACTCATGGGTGAAGCACTGAAAAGAAATGACCATTTTAACAACTCCTGCTCACTGATGTTGAAGTGATGATATCATTTTACCATCATTCAGGCCTCTTTTAGATCTTGGTACTTACCAAGCTAAACAAAATGCGCTTTGATCAGTTCTAAGGAGATGATAAATACATATATACACGGGTGATGAGAAATCCATCTTTTTGCATGAGATTAATAAATGCTTTGTTGAAATGTTGTTCAATTTAATCTTTTTTTTTTTGCTGATAGCAATAATTCAAAATATTTAAAGGGAAAGGGGAAATTCCTATGTCCCTAATACAAACCTTGCCTGATTTTGGTTCAGTATCAAATGTTTGTGTTTGATTTTCTTGAAGCATTTTTGCTGGTTCCATTCAACCACTACTTAAAAGGACTTTTAAAATATATTTGAAGCAACCGTTTCTGGCCTTGAGTTTTGTAACTAGTGAGTGGAGATGATAAGATCTGAACAGAGATCTGAATTTTCAAGACCTTCACCTTGAGAATGATGAGTTTAGGCTCATCTCCAGCACAATCTCGTGGAAAGAAAACCAGCTCTTGATCCCTACAGCACAAACAAACTGGCAGGGTACAAGTTTCTCCTGCTCTGGGCTTCTTTCAGTTTGCAGAACATACACAGGGTGCTGGTGGCTTTTCTGAATGGAGCAGCTAAAGCCACTGTGGGTTACCTGTTCTAACACCATCTGCATTCCCAGGTTCCCCAGACAAATAGCATGCACGAAGCTATTTGCACATCCTTGTTTCATTAACAGATCAGGAATTTAAATCAGGGAAGACAGTTCAGCAATCAAGCTGGGGACTTGGGTTTCTTCAGTTCCTATCTTCCCCTGATAAAAATTTCTAACAGGCAGGGTGCCATTCACATGGCCTAACCCTAGGTGTCTAAATGTTGGTTGCCACAGGCTCTGAAAGAAAATTCACCTGTCACTGATTCACCCTCTGGAGAAATCAGCTTTTTCTCATTAACCATAAAGGGTACCTACAGCTAACTTCTAGATGTGTAAATTCAGGGGAATGAGTCCCACCTTTGTAATCCAGTCTCCTCCTATAAAACAAGAACATTGCCCTACTACCAGCATGCTGCGTAGGATCTGAAGCTGAAAGAAAAAGGTGTTTTTAGACATTCCTTTGCTGCAGACTTCCATTTCATCCAGTGTCTCATCTACAAATGAAAGTAACTTTCAGAAATAGCACCGGGGAAAGGACCAAGCACTGTAAGCACTGATGTAAATTCTCCTTCTTTTCAGCTGGAGGAAAAATCTTAGCTGACAAGAAAGCCTCTTGCTCCCCTGGGTGAACGTAGTGCTGGCTCTGTCTGTTGAGACTGACATAAAGATTATTGCTTGAGATCCTGCTCTTTGTGCTGTGGACATCTGGGACAGGGATTAAAGCCACTGAGCTCATCTGACATCTAAGAGACCACTACCACCTTGGAAAGGGGGAATGGACACCATCTGATTGCTTTCAAGCCAGCTGCCTTCAGGGTGAAAGTTAGAGGAACCAGTTTATGGTCATTTAGCAAACACAGTCATTTAGCACACAGATTTGTAATTCCAGCAGGGCTGAACAGACACGTCAGAGGTTCCTGTCTACAAAATGAAACCTTTAAAAAGCCACAATTTTACACCAGAAGTGTTCAAATTAAAGCTGATCCATCTTAATACATGTTTTCCCTTGGCACATGTTGAAAATAGCTTTTGCATTTAATATGTTTTTGTAAGACTTTAAAGGTGACTTCCATAGTAGCTGTCCTAGATCATTTCTTCCCCTTTCCTGGTTTCTGAGAACCGACCCAGATGCCATTTTAAGCAATTGTTAAGCAGTACCTGTAAACCACAACTGACCACACAAATGAGCCCAGGCTCTGGAAAGTCTTAGGCCAGACCAAGCACAGGGCCTAAAAATGTGAATGGAAACGCACTGACACCTGACGTTAAAAGCAGCTACATCCTTCCTCTCTTCTGGGATAAGAACCCCCTATTTTCAGCCTTCTCAACAGGTAAATCCATTTGAAAATGTCTCCTTGAGGTCTGAAAGCTGGTAACCTTAGGGAAGCACGGTACTTTTAAGTAATCCTAAGTATTTCTTCATGTATTCTCAATCCCAGCAATTGACAACCTTAACTGGTGTGTAAAAGCTAATGGACCTCAGTAGGCACCCAGCTGAAATAATAACCATCCCTTGAATATAAAAATGCAGGAACTCAGAGCATCTATAACAAGTGATTTACCTTGAAAATTAGGATTCTTGTAATTAGCATGCTTTTTTTTCCCACACAGCAGCCCCCCATCTCTAAACACACTGGGCCCAATTCTGCTTCCACTTACTCTGTCGAGCTCAGTGGATTTATACAGGTGGAGGCATGGGGAGAATCAGACCTGCTGCATTTAGCTTTAATTTTAAAATAAATGAATTTTCCAGAACAGTGACAGTATTGACCTTACATATTATCCAAATAGAAATTTTAATGAAACAAGTCTAACACTGAGTATAGCCATAATAGATATGCAAATATTGGTCTTTTCTTAAAGGTCTCCCTATCTGGTCACATGGATTTTTCTTGCCTATTTGGGGGTGAACATGGAGAGCATTTATTAGAGGCAGAGAAGGAGAGGATGGCTGGCACAGCCATGGAGAATCAGGCCATCAATTAGATTTTCATACTCATTTCACGAGAATTCTCCCTTGAACAACAGTTGGTCACAGGAGAGCTATAAAATTTTCTCCCTTTTTAATTTCTTCTTGCTATGTAACAGCATCCACCTTTGCTTTGCACTGGTACTCAAGGGAAACCTTGCTGCAAGCCAGGCAAAAACCCCCAAACTCTGTGTATTTTAATCGTGCTTGACTAAACAAGGTATATGTGTAGGGAACAAGTCACACGGATGGTGACTCATCCAAGCTATAGAAGACAATTAAAATAACCCCACCAAACCCCACGAATGGTGCTCCCAATGTTCCCAGCCCCAGTAGACCAAAATTGTATTTTGCTTACTTTAAAGCTTAAAGACACTGGAAAGGGAACAGAAGGTGGTAACTTGGCCTCGATTCATGCATAAGAGTACAAAGGTTATAAAATAGAAGGTTTGAAAAGCAATCAGAGTCACCAGCTGAGAGAGGTTTAAAATAACAGCCGAAAATCAGGAGCTTCAAAAGAAAAGTCAAAAAAGGCCAACTGAAAATAGATAAAAAATACATGATCAGAAGTTACATTGTCTGTCTAAAATCAAATTACCTACTACTACATCTGCCTAACATTTTACTGGAGGTTATTATCTAAGGCCAGATGGTTAAAGGTATTTGGGCACCTAGAGATGCAGAGAGATGCCTACTGGGATTCTTCACTCTTCCTAGACATCCAGTTCCCACCTGTGGGATGTCCATGCACTGCTGTGACTGCATGCAGAGCAGTTGCATCACTGACATAGTCTCTCTTCTCCTGGGTTTTCATTCATGCTGCCTCTGCCTTTACTCCCTTTTGGACTGTTTGACTTGAGGTCCAGGTTTCCTCTGGGATATACCAGCCTACACAGCTATCTATGAACTCCAACTGCTACCCCAAGTCAGTCTTTCTCTCAAACCCACGCAATGACTGCAATACTCATTCATTTTCCCAACATTCTCCTCTAAGTGCTCATGCTCCCTCCATACACCAAACTCTCCAGCCATTTATTAACCAGGCTCTGAGTCCCTCCTGCTACTGGTTTCCTGGTGACCATCCTGCTCTCTGGTACTTTTCTGGTGATGTTGTCCCTTCCTGCTCTTTGGAAATGTCTCAGGGCCTGGCCTGGGCTCATTTCTCTTCCTTCATCTCATGGCTCTCTCTTGCTGTTCCACTATCACCTCTGTGCTGACAACTCACAAATCTGCCTTTCCAATCTTACCCCATATACATAAATCTCTTCAGCACATCAGCCAGTATAACCCCCCTGTCAGCTCAAGGGCAATTTGGACAAAATTGAGCACCTTATTTCGTATATCCTCCACCCACCCCCTTCCTGCCTTTCTCCATTATTTTCTTAATTTCTCCTCCCTCCCCGCTTCCCTCCCCTTCTCCCAGGCTGGCAATGTCAGCACCACCTTTCATTCTTTTGCCACCTACTTCTCACACGCAAGCTGACAAGATTTAGTGAACTCTCTTTTCCATGATATTTGACCCTTCCTTTCAGTCCTATCAACTCAAACTTTGCCTATGGCCTTTTCATCTTCACAACTTTACTCTTCTACAACTGCAGCCTCCTTCCTCCCTCCCTTCCTCCCTCCAAGCTGTTTAAGATCCATGATGTTTCCCCTCCAGCCCATCACTTGGTGCTCCTTCTGTATTTTGTTTCATTGAGTCCTCCTGTAACAGCTTCCTAGTTGTGTGTCTCCAGCTCTGCCTACACAGAGAGCCTCCCTTCTCCTGTATTCCCTTTTGTTCCTTCAGTTTGCCAGCTGGGGCAAGCCTGGCATGGCTGCCTCACGCTATAGAGAGCACATTCTCTGCGCTTCACAGACTCCAGATAACAATGTGCCTTTGTCAGTCCAAAATAGAAAAGCCACAACAAAAGAAATTTTGTTTTATTTGTGGAGCGGGTGTTGGATGGAGCTATTTACGACCTCCAGAAATCCCTTCCTGAAGTACAACAGCCTGGGTTGTGGGGAAGCAAATATGATGCTAGAATTTTATGGGAAGAATTGTTCTTCATTCCTGCAAAATGAAGGTACCAATGCACTGAGACTTCTCTAGCTGTAGAGCTGCAGGTACTTGGTGTAATTCCCTGTACATTCAAATCTCTGTTTAATTGTTCAGTCATGGCACTCTCGCATGGAAAAAGGGAGGGAAACATTTAGGGTGGCTCTGAGTCAAAAGAAGGCTCCAGCACCATCCCTGGGAATGTTCAGGTCAACAAAAGCCCCATTAGGCATCCCCTGCAAGCTCTGATTGTGACTGTGAGGTAGCGTATACAGAATGACATCCCTTTATTTCTTGGAGCAGGCAGATAAGAGACAGAGTCTCAAAACTGCAGGGTAAAGGGGACATGCCACAGCTGCTCCTCTTAGGTCAACCAAACATTTCATTTCTTTGACTATTTTTACAAGATCCTGAAAAGAAAATATTTCATCCCAAGGTCAGAGAGAATGTTTTGTATTGCACTAATTAACTTCCTGGTTTTCATTTCAGGATGAAAAACATTAGATCTACTTTGGTTTGATCCACACACATTTTATTTCCTCCAGATTTAATCTGCGGATGCCAAATGAAAAACAAACTCTCATCCCATTAGATGAAAGCTGATGTGTTTTGCTCGCATCCCTCACTAAGAGTAGTTTCAGTTGGGCATTTTCATCTCAATAGTATAAAAAAGACTTTTTTCTCAGTTTTCTCTGGATCCCCTCCAAGTGTCTCTCATTTTTCAGTCTTTCTCTGAAAAATAAAAAAGGACCCTCTGCAGAAGACTATTCTCTAACGCCTCCCTTGAGTCCCTTCCACACAGTCAGTTCACTGGAGTCTCTGTGCTCTTTGTATTTCCCAGCAGGAAATGGCTTGGAGTTTCATGTTCCCCTCAAGTGTCCTGTGAATTCCTTCTCCTCACTCAGGCCAACGAGCTGAGTCCTGTGCAAACTACCCCATCCCACACCCTAGAAAAGGGCCTTTTTTGCCCTTAAAGGAAAAAAAAAAAATTCTATTGCATTTGCACAAAATGGAAAACCAGTCAGAGTTTTGTCTATCCTCACAAGCGTGCAGCAACCCAAGAGGTTTCCTGGTGTACTTAACGGCTTTCAAAAGACAAAGGCATTCTGTCCATATCTAAGGAAAATCCCGTTAACCTTCCTGTCGACATCCCTGGGGTTGATGAGAACCCCTTTCTGTGGAAGGCATGGTGTATAAATATTAAATCTTAATGCAACCAGGTTTAAGCCCTTTTCAATTCCCAAAAAAAGCTTCCAAGTGCATACCGGCCTCTCCAGAAACATCAGCAAAGGAAGAAGACCCCTGCTCCCACCAAACAGCCATCATCTGTTCTGGTCAGAGCAGAAGCAGAGCTAACAGCAGGGAAGAAAACAAAGCTGGGTGTTTCCATAGCCGTTGTTCTGCCCGTTCCCAGATCCTGCGCGGGTCACAAAGCAAAAATGAAGATGTTTTGCACAGGCAGGTGCAGGCACTGCTGTGATTAATCAAGCCATAATTAGGGACCTGTCGGCAGGCACTAAATATATGTTCTAGGGCTTCAACCCTCTTAGAAATCTGTGGATGGAAAACTTGCCAGGCAGGAAATTTGTAAAAAAAAAGCGAGTCTTTAGATGATGAATGCATACAAGAAAAGAAACTTTCACCAGGCTATGATAATGACAAGTCTATTGCTTCACATCTGTAATTTTTTTTTCTATTTCTCAGAGTTTATTCAAATATTTTAGAATCAATTGAGTACAGAGTTTAACAGATAAATCCTACTCTCTCTCCAGTAAACCAGGCATAATTTCAGCATCTACAGAGTAATGGTTTTACTGCTTCACATTGAACCACGTACCTGAAAGAGCCTGTGGAACATCAGGGTGTTCAAATACACCGAGAACAAAACAGGTCTCATCTTCCCCTGCCTGCACCTTACACAGCCATCTGCACCTAGGCAAAGGTAAAATACCTCAGTACAGCCAGCACGGGGGAAGAGGTTCAGCAGTGTTTTATAATCTACACATGAATTAGTGCAAAGCCAAGGCTGGAGAGATTGTAGTTATTTCTATGCAAATGTAAGAGAGGGGCTCCCTTCACAGGGTACTGCATCAGCCTGGGGCTGAAACGCTCAGTACCCCCTGCTGCAGAAACTCATGGGGTTGGTTCCCACAGGGGAAGAAAGGCAAGGAAATCTTGATCAGACTTGAGAAGTATCATAAGATAGGTCCAGGGGAAGCCCGTCAAATGAAACGAGGTTTTCTGGAGAATCTGTGCCAGCTAATTCTGCTCTGTTCAGGACAGAGCAGCAGTGGGGCTGATGCCACTGCTTTACAGCCACTCCTCTGACAGATTTGAAGTCTTCACGTGGATATTCTCCTCTCTCTTTTCCATACAACACAGTTTCTGTCTCTATATGAACTAGTTCCTTTACATTATAGGACATTTCTTTCAGACTTCTCTGAGACACACACACACATCTCTGTTACAGCAGCTCACAGATGAGCTGTCGACAGCATGAGGATGCAGGATGAGAAAAGCCAGTGCTTCACAAAATGTCCAGCTACCCAGCTTCTCAGCAGGGTTTGGTAGCAGGTGCTGAATTTACAGCATTTTATTTCAACTGGATATTGGTTAAAATTTTTTGAGGAAGGCAAAGTGTTAGGTGTCTGACTGAGCTCAGTGTTATTAAACGTGAGGGGAAGTCATCTAATGTCTGTTTAATTGTAGCAGCCTTTGGTGAGTAATATTGATGATTAATCAATTGACTGAAGGGGACAAGCTGAGAAGGGGAATAAGGCTGAATCAATGAGCAGGAGAGGATGAGAAGTAAGATGGACTCTGAATCGATGGTGTTGCTACTTGCTCAGTTAGGCTGGCGATTGGGATGTGCCCTCTGCATGAGCTTACAAGCAATGCAAAGAGGTAGCTCCACAACAAAGACATTTCTCTGCTTTTTATTTATATTGATTTCCCAGTGAAGTGTGTCTTGGCATTAGGGATTCCTGCAGAGCTGGGAAGAAAGATCAGCTTCTTTTCCCCAGAGGGTCAAGAAATCCTGAGTGATGAATCTTGTCTTCTCAGAAAGAGAGACAGGAGCAGAGGTTTGGTTCTATGTTGCCTACTAGAAGGGAAGAATGGAAAGTGTGTCATTAAAAAGGAGGAAAATATAAAAGTATCTGAAACTGAAAAGCTGTGATTAGGAGGGAGGAATGTGTAAAAAACAAAATTTGAGTAAAAGAGACAGACTGATGAAGTCAGTGTTATCTGATGTGTTGACATTGGGTTTGTCTTTATTTAGGGCTCCTGTAGTTAAGACAGGTGCTTTCTGTAAACACCACAACATCACGAGTTTACAATCTCTCTTCACACCCCAAGCCCAGCAGAACAGATGAGCACAGGCAGAAGTGCTGTTCTCTCCTGGAAGGAATTCACATGCTCAGCTGTGTCTCAGTTCCCGAGTTCACGTCAAAGTCAACTGCTGACCTCCCACTCACTGCCAAAGCAGGAGGGCAGGGTGCTGGGCAGGGTGCTCAGCCAGGCAGCACTGCAGCTCTGAATGGCTGTGTGTTAATCCAGAGAGATGTGAAGCAGGATGTGGCTATGAAGTTGTTTCAGGACTTTTCCCTCTTTCTCACTGATGGTGAAATTGGATTAAACACAGAATAAATGGCAAAACTAAGACTAGCCCAGGCATCCAAGCTCCTAGGCAGTATGCAAACAGCCAGACATCAGCTGTACCTGCAGCATCAGACTGGAAAGAGCCCCAGTAACACTGATAAATCACTTAGATATAGTTAGGAACGAAGACACTGTTAACACTGAACTCTGCCTTGCTGCTCTCCTGTACTTACTGGTGGTTTAAAGGAAAATGTGTGTTACACTGCAGGTAAAACAGGCTTGTGAGTAAATATGCTTCCCAGAGGAGCTCATGAGAATAAGCAGAAAGGGCTTGGGATGTTTCCCAGGTTCTGTTGCCAGGTGCTATTCAAACTCTGGGTAATCCTGAGGACTCACATGTAACTTAAATCTAGCAGTTTGTGCCTGCGCGCCCCATTAGTACTACATGGAGTATTTCCTCCTGTCAGGATGTGGTGATAGACAATAAACTTCACCTTTCAGCAGCTCCTGAATGTTGTAACATAGCCACCTATCTTACAAACTAGAACAAATGAATATGTATATTTTTCTCTCTTTTTTACTTCCCATCTGCATGAAACATATGCCACATGCAGTGATTCCAAAAGATCGGAACAGGGTCTATAGTCCACATGCTAAAATTCGTAATAAAATATGTATGATGAAACCTTGCAGAGGAAATCCCATTTCAAACCAGGAAAAAAGCCCTCCTTTTTAATGAGGGTTTAATTAATGTCAGATGGGCTCAGTTGGTAACATTCTTGCCTCTGGTGTAGAAGGTCATGGTTTTAAGCCCTACATTAGGCTGTGGGCTCATAACCAATGCTGACACTGCAATGTACTTCTGCTACACCGTTAGAGGTTCTGACCTTCAAATGAGGTGTTTAAACTAAGATTCCTCCTGCTAGTCTCTGGTGGTTCTTCCAGCTGGAAGGTAAAGATGTCCCAGTGCTTTTTAAGCAGCACAGGGAATAGCCCTTGCATCCTAACTTCCCCTCGCTGAATAAAGTAGGTTATAATACACAAAGCTGCAACTCTCAGCCGTTACTGACAGTTGATGAGATGCACTAATGAGACTGCTCTGTTTATGGATGTGCTGACTTCATTTACACACAGGAAATGTTCACTGCTTTGTCATAAAATGGCGAAGGACTTTTTCTCAGTGCTTGAAGAGAAGAAATATTGGGAAGACATTAAAATAACATTAAAAAGGTTGATTTCCAAAATGGGAATGCCCTGGGTACTTCCCAAGAAAAATGACACCACTTAGAATAGGCTAATATTTTAGGCAAGGAGAAACAGAGGAGATAAGAAAAATGTGAGGTGTAGGAAGTAGATAACTGCTTCAAGACTTCTTTGAAACTCTAAATCACATTAAAATCTGACCTCCAGCAGCAATAGGGTTAAAAACCTCAGGAATATTATTCACAAAATAGCAGTCAAATTGGTATCCATCTATATGATCATGTTAGTCAGCTGAGTCATCACAAAAACCATCATATGAACCCATCTGGAAATTAAGATCTTTATGATCTGTCCATTCAGACCATCACGTATGATTTAGAACTGAAGATCGGGACTGCTCCATTTCCAGCCTTGCGAATCCTCCTAGCCCCTGCCCTCCAGCCCTCCTACCACCACACACATTAGAGCCAAAAAAGGGTTCTGATTTCAGCTTCAAGGTAACTCTCTTATATAAAAGTAGAATTAAATCTGCACCGTAAGGGAGAACGTGCAAATACAGTTCTTAAAACAAAGTCTCTATGCAAAGTCTCAAACTGGTAAGAGAGAAAAAGCAACAGCAAAACCCAGAACATCATCTTGAGGTTTCCCACGTGCTCCCCTCCAAGAACTTTTGTAACACCCACTTAAAAATATAAAAATATCTAAGCTACTGAACTTGTAAACATAGAGGCTTCCTAACGTGAACTTTACTGCTTGTGCTTCCGAAGCACCCTGGTGTCCCCCAAAGGGCAGCCCCACTGGTGTGCTGTAGGACAATTAATCCTGGGAGAATACCTTCCAGCAACAGCAACCTTCTGCTGGTTACTCTAGCTCGGCTTGGGAGGAAAACAAAATGGGTTACAAAATAAGCTCGTGTACACTACGCCTCCCGCAAAACAACCTGCTGACAACAAGCGAATGTAGTGCAACAAGCCAAAGCTTTGGTTAGCTAGGATCAGGTTTATGTCCGAGTAAATAAAATACAATCAATTCACATATAGAAATTTAATTGGATTTATTTGTAAAACATCCTATCTCCTCCCTGTTGTTCACACTGCTGGCCCTACTGCCACTTGAGCTGAGAAAAACTGAAAGGATGCCATCTACCTTTATGAAATTACATCTAGGATATTTACAGAGGCTCGCTTCATGAAAATGGACTTTTTTTTTATTCTTCAGTAAATCATTTCTGGTCTTCAGGTAACAATTTTAGTGTTAGAAATGCCTGAAAAGTAATCTATGGCTTTGAAAAAAAAAAATCAGTGAAACTTGAAAAGAAGGCATGCTTTTAAAGAAGAAGGTAAGCTCTAGTCCCATGGAGCCAGCTGAGCTCCCAGCCAGCCTCCCCTGAGGCTTCAGTCACAAGGCTGTTGTGTGGCTGTGGTACGAGACCCTGCGTAGTGACAGTGCCCCAACTGCCTGCTCAGCTGATAGCATCTGTACCATTCCAGGCACAGCCAGTCTTTGCTTGCTGCAGTAAAAAGGCTGCTTCCACATATATTTCCTGTGCTTTTATATGCAATGTAATGTTGAATCCGTTCCTAAAAAGGCTCAAGCACGGAGCTGCACTGCATGAACAAGGGATGTAACTGTCCAATTACAGAAGAAAAATTAATCTTGGACTATGTAAACTGGTTGAGTGCAAATGGTATTATTGCTGTCAGAGAGAAACTAAAAACCAGGTTACTAAAGCCACACGCTGCCACTCTGAGCAAGACTTGCACTGAACAGCACGGGCAGGATTTGGCCCCCGTCGCAGACTGGGCAGCTAGCATGGGCACCTCCTGTGGCTTTTACCTCACCTCACCTTTAGTCTTGCTTCAGCAGGGCATCAAGCCAAAATGAGCTGCCTAGGCTCTCACTATATTTAGTGAAGAGAGGAGAAGCTCCTCTCCAAAACACTTCACAGTCTTCAAAGGAGCGGGATGAATCGTTCCACACACTGCCTATTTCTGCCACTGCCTCTAGAGGGAATTCAAAAAGGTGAGCGAAGACCTTCATGACAAGTCGGAACACAGCACATGTCCTTGGTCCCATACTAAAGGGATGCTGCTGAAGATAAGGCAGGAAATTATCTGTAGAAAATGTTGCCCTTTCCTTGTACTCCTTACCGCATAATGAATTCAGTGTAAAAATTAAAATGAAATACGGGAAACTGTAGATTCTCAGAGTTGGACACTTGGCCTTTCAGCAGCGACTCTCAGACTAAAGCTGATGGGATCACTAGGGGCTCACAGATCTACTTTAATCCTTACAATGAAGTCACTTTTAAGCAATGCCACATCCTGTTAAACTCCAGCCAGGGTATCCAAAGTCTTTTTAGACATTGTAGCTATAGCAACAGGAACCCAAACAACTCTGTTCGCTCCATGGCATGACTTTGTTGGGTGGTTTTTACAGTTGGAATTCAACTGTGATCAAATGTACAGGTGACAGCTCTGCTGAGGAGGTATAACACACACACCGCAGGACCTAATCAAGCTGCAAAGTAACCTGAAGAGATTAGAGCAGTGGGAGCTGTAGGCAATACAGATGAATTCAGGAGCAATGCCAGCCCTACACCACACAGCGAAGAAATCAATTGCACTGTCACAAAATGAAGATTAGAAATAGGAGTTTCTTCCTCCATCAAAGTGAGTAACATTAATCCTCTTTATTGTCTTCTTTTATTGAAATGCGCTCTGGCTTTTAATGCGGGTAGGTGCTACACTTGTTACAAGGGACATATGGAAGTGCAAAGTATGTTGCTGGAGAAGATGTATAAATGGTTTGAGAATCTCTGCTCTGGCAAGTTTTTCTGAAGGCCACCATCCTTGCCCCGCTGTCACAGCTCGCTGGCACTCCTTCCAGCAGGGAGCAAGGCAGCATCTTGTGCTCACCTCTTGGGAAAAGGTATTTATACAAGTATTGATTGAGGGACTGAAGGGCAGGCAGACTGATGGCTGCCCACACTAGCAAGGCTGCTTTTATAGTATGGCTCACAAGGATGACAGTAAAATCTTTTTTATTCCTTATCATCACCTCTGACATTGCATTTTAAAGGCAAGTTACAAGATTTAGCGTTTGACTGCTGCAGTGAGTTTAACATCTGTGTGCCAAAATAAAACTATATTCAAAAGCATATAGACCAGACAAATCCACAAACAAAACCTCAAGCTCCTTAACATTCAACCATTCATTGGTATCCCTCTAACAAACCTGCAGTGCCTCTTGCTTAGAAACCCTTCTTAAATAGAAGCTTATATGGCAGCTGGGAAGTTCTTCCCAGGCTGTGGGAGAACGGCCAAAGGCTGAAGATGGAAGATGAAATCACTGCTAGACAGATTATGTGGCAAACAAATGAAAGACAGTGTTCCTTTTTGGAAAGAAGAAGATTCTGGTTACTAAGGTTCCCACTTACAGCTCACTGTTTAGAATTGAATGGCCACACATTCAAACATCCAGGCCTGACCACAGGTCTGAAAAAGAGGGATTTCATTGTTTGCTCAGGAAAGAAAAGTGGGAAGTGCATCCTTGAAAATGGGAAAAAAAAATGAAGGAAGGTCCTATCTCCAGCAGGAAAGGAGAAGCACTACAGAAAATTCCTTCTTGTAACAGAAACAGTTCTGAAGATGGCTTCCCAGTCCCAGGAGAATGATTTTAGCCACTTCTTGAAAAAAAGAGAATACATTTCCTTCCTGAATGTCTAGAAAAGAAGCCTTTGGAAAAGTGCATGTGCTCAAGCTGGGAAGCTGATTCATGCTCATAACGGGGCTGTACTCCCAGAGATAAAGGCTGCATTTCTTGGAAGAGCTTTGGTAGCACAACAGTCTCTTGTCCTGGGATGAGCTGTCAACCACACCTTTCAAGAAATCTCGATCCTGACTGGTAGGTAAAAAAAGGGCTGCAGAACAGGGCAGCTGGCACACTACAGAACATTCTGGAACACTTTTAGTCCTTCCCAAATTACAAATAAAGACACGCTAGTGCCTGACATCGCTGTGGCATTAAAAACTCCTGACCAAATCTCAATGCATTCAACAACACAGCTTCAAGATAATGTCTCAATACAAATTCCACAATACAATGGCACGAACCCACTCATTAAGTACAAGCTCTACCCAACCTGAATCTAATGCAGCAAATAAGACCAAATTGGTCATAATTGCCAAATAAAACTCCGGTTCTGTTGTGATTAATTTATTCCTCATTCCTATTTGTAGCTAATGAAAATCCCTTGCGCTAATGAATAATTCCTCGAAAGTTCACTCCAGTGAAGCGCAGACCAGGTGTGCCCCATGTCCCTGTCATCTAAATTGTCCTGAAGATGAGTTTTAATTTGCCATAAATACTTTATGCTGCATCCTTTACTACTGTATTATTCATTTCCTAGCAAATTGTGAGGCAAGTAGTCCCACATGGGAAAAGACTGTGGATGGATGTCAGTGAGGCTTTTTCTCCTTTTCCAATCAGCCTTCAGGGGCTTCTGGAAAGCAGGGAAGGCTCCTGTTACTGAGAGAAAGTGGCAAGAGCTCCAAGAAGTACATAGGCAATATTATTCCTCTTTTGGGAGATACTTCAAGATCTTTTTTTTTTAATTCTCTCAGTCCAGATAAGAATAGAAAAATGCGAGTTGTATACAAAAATAACTGCTATTTCAGCCCTGTGAAACATTTCATCTAGATTTCAAACATTCTTAAAGTTACATCAATAAAAAAATTCCAAAGGAGTCATCATTTCACACCAAAATAAAAATCCACAAACAATCAGAAACCTGTTCGTTTTCAAAATTCTCCTATATTAACAGCTCTGGCTTTCTCCTCAAAACTTTTCTGCTCTAATAATCTGCCACTTCAGAAAGTTTCCATAATGGTAATTTTTTGCCATATTGGGAGAATACAGGAGCCTTTAGGGCAATTTGTTAGTGCCAATCCTTCCTTCAAGTACCCCCAAACTCCAAAACAATTTGAACCTCTCACTCTGTTCTTCCTCAAATAATTTAACACTTTAATCTCGAGGCAGCTCACAGCAGAGCAGTACTTCCCACTGAACACACCCCTGGGCAAGAAACTGATCCACATTCTTCAGGAGAATGTTCTTGACTTAATACTAATTTATCCTGACAAAAAGCACACCAGACCTCGCTCAAAGCACACTGAAGTTTAGAGTTTCTATCTTATTATCAGGATCTAAATGGATTTCCTGGAAAAAAAAAGTAAATGAAAAAGAAGATTGGAAACATAGATATAAATAATTTTAAAAAAATATTTTTAAAATAAAATGCATAATAAAAAAAGCCCCTGCTGTTTCCTAACAAACAAGGAACTTTCCGTGATGGGGCTGAGGAAAATGTATTGCAGTTTAGACCTTACAAAACACTCTCAACTCTCCTGGTCTTTCTCCTGTCCCACTCAGGTCCTGCTCTTCCCTTCACTCGGATAAATACACGTAAACAACCTTGCCTACCCTCAGCAGTGCATCGCAGAGTCCGTGCTTGTAGCTGGTCTGCAAATCTGTGCATCTCAGTCCCGCTGCCTTTGGAGGCAGCTAGGAAATAAATAGATCATAACAACAACAACAAATGGAGTCCAGGATCCTACTGAAATTTGTTCCTTTTGAGCTGAGGGTGCAGGTCTCCCGTATGATCTTTTGCGGAATAACTGACAAGAACAAAGCCCACAATTATTAACCTTTCCACTTGTTCCCATAGTTTATTGTGACAAGACAATGCAATAAGCTTGAAGGTAATCAAAAAGCAATTTTGTAGTAGTGAGCTTAAAATGACAAACCTTTCCTTTTCTAAATAAATCACCATTATTCCCACATGGTCCACGCTTGACAAGTTTGTTTCCTTAGTAACAGAGTACTTAAACAGGGTTTGCGTGCAAAGATTATACCTTTAGCCACAGAAGTGAAAGAGGAGACAATAGGACAAAAAGTGGTCCACCCACTGCAGCCTGTGATTTAAATATTTCTCAGGCGGGTAATGACAGCAGACGAGGATGGGCAGAAGCCCAGGTATGTCCCTTCCCTCCGCGCCTTTTGTGTGCTTAGTGGAGTCTATGGACTCCGAGGGGCTCCAGACTACAGTGCCTAAACTGAATTTAACACGCCCTGATGTTTGTTCAATAGCTCACCTAATGTTGAGGTCAGCTGTCTTATAAATTATTGAGCAGATTAACAGTGTTAGGACTACAATATAAATAAAGGGTATGCACCAGACAAAGCAGACGTACAGTGTGTCTGGCTCAAAGACAAAAGAGTGAACAGACAGAAGAAATGATTAATACGCTACGGATACATTGAAGAGCTTTCTGTTTTGTTTCATCAGTAATTAAATGACTGATTGCTTTGTAATAGCAAATGTGTTTGACTGGATACACAAAACCTGATGTTATGGGGTACTGAGCTCACTCCACTGGTGGAGAAAATCCTTCAGCTCGCACCGTTTGTCGTTGCCTAATAAATTCCAAGTTCTCTTCCATCAAACGTAGACAAGTCAAGTAAACACTGAATGGGCAGGCATTTGAAAAATTGAGCTTGCTCTGTAATTAACCAAGGACAGGTTTTCTAGCAACAAGTTAAAATCAGTCTGCTTTGCACCTACTTAAGTATTTCACCAGTTTTTTAAATATATCTTCTCCCTTGTTTCAAATTCCCCTTGATGAGCAAATGCCATAAAAGGCTGTCCACAGCCAGCACGTTGATAACTCTAAGGCAGATGTTATATAGCCCTAGATTCAGCTACCGGCCAATGACACACAAAAACCACTCAGTCAAGATCTATAAAAAAATCCCTTGTGTACCCAAAATACACTGCCCACTTCCCTTCCAACCTTTCAGAAACTGTCCCAAATAACCAAATCACGGTAGTTTGTCAAGTGCCCGGTAACAATGAGTTGGGAGAAAAGAAAATGGCATTTTTTTACTTGGGTCAACATCTACAGTCGAAAGGCAATGCTGCTTGTTAAATGTAAGTAGCAGAGGCCAAGACTGTTTCTGTGGAGCAATTATCTGAATGAGTTTAAGCCCAGATTCAAAAGTTAATTTGAAATAAAGCTGGTGAGATTATAATGGTGATGAATTATATCTGTTGTTTACAAGCAAATTTTCTCAGCATATATAAGGGGATGTTTATAAATGAATATTAAACTTGTGACTTATAAAAAAAGTAAGGCAGTATATATTCTAGCAGACATAGCTTATTTTCAATTTCAATCAAAAGCAACAGACTCCAATATTCATTATGACTTGAAGTACTATTCATCAACACTTCTAAATTACCAGTATGAACAGCAGTATTCACCCATTTCTTAGACTTCCCTGCAGCCATACAGCTTGCTCACAGGCTTGAAGAGGCTCCTCAAGATTAGAAAACACGCTGCTACTACCAGAAATACTGCAAAATGCTACTGGCCAAGAGGCAACGAGATGGGTGATCTGTTGAAGGTCACCCGATGGCTTATTGCAATGAACGAGGGGATGAATATTGATAGTAAAGTTACTTTTGAGGAGAGGGTTCTTCTCTTCAAAGCCACCTGAAGTGTAGAGATGGGAAGGATTTCTGTGATTTATTTTTGTCCAACCAGGAGACTTCCCAAAGTGGCCCAGAAAGCAAGGCTCACATTGCCAAAGGCTAAGAGTTCCAGCTGGAATCTGAAGAGCTGGTGGTTTCATGAGTTACTGAGAATTACTGAGAACAGTTGAGACAAAACACTTAACTTTGTTACTGGCTTTCAAATGGGGACCACAGCAACTGAGAGTCACCCTGAGAGATATCAGTGGCATTGGAGTGTTAGTCCCACAATCAAAAAGCTCTCTCATATCTATGTCCTGCCTCCTGAGCACCCACTCTCCCCCTTGCAACTTTTAGTGTAAACAACATTCAATGTTGAGTTGTAGGATGAAAATCAATACAGAATTTTGCTAGCAAACCAATTTACCTCTGTGCGTGGGAAATAATGAGCCCTATTCCTTTTACTCTGGAAATTAGGCTGTCTTTTTTTTTTTTTTAATGTACTGAAATGTAAAACTTGCTAAATCTAAATTACCGGCTTAATAACGTATTTGCCCGAACATTCTTGGATGAAATATCAATTTGGAAGAGGCACCAGATTAGATTCATCAGAAAACATGTTGCAGAGTAATTTAGAAAATATTAAAATGTCAACTTCTCCCCAATCCTCCCTCTGAAATGCAAGAGAGGATATTGTTCAGCTCAACAATTCTATAGAGTTGCTTTCTTTTCCCTTCCCCCACATTATATTCTCTTCTTAATTGTCTCCTGTTACAGGAGAGGAGCAAAATAATCCATTATTAAATGGTTTTGCTGGCTGCTTTGTCTTCACCCCCTATAATCAGGAGGGAAACTTTACCCCAAGTACAACTTTCTTCCTCCCAAACCACGTGCAGAGATTAAACTCTGGTTTTCTACACACTCAGTGAGAACCTAGAAAAATGAAAAATAGTTGCACAATTTTTAAGAAATAACATTTTGCTCTTCCATCTGTGACAGCAGCCCAATGTCTATCAAGTCTTTCAGCCAGAAAGTAGCATTCTGCATTACAGGACTGAAGTGGATAGATATATTTGCAAAAAAAAAAAAAAATTTACTGTTTGCACCAATTTCCAGAACTGCAGTGCAGATTTATTCATTCCCTACTGGCAATTTGCATTAGCAATAATCAGATGAAAAAGCACAAGCCTGCAAGAATGACATTTCCTTCTGCACTTAAGAAATCAAGTGTGCAAAGCTATTTCCTAACATTTTTTTAAAGATTTTTTTATCCCATCTATGATAGTTGAAGTTGCCTGCAAACTTTTAACCTATGGTTTAGGCTGGGTTTGCATTAACAGCTGCTCAGTTGACTCTACTTATTCACAGTATTTTCCAGAGAAGGATAAAGTGAACCTTGCTGCTAAGCAAGGTTACCATTCCAGATACTTCTATAGTTTTCCTGCATTATCTGTGGTAGATTATTTAATTTATCTGTACAGTTACTTGGTATAAATATTCATATTTAAAGAGTATTCAGTAAGGGGAATGACCAGACACCAAAGCTAAATCTTTTAGCGTGGCAAGGATAGCCCACATTCAGATGTCAAGGTCAGCAGAAAGCCTATGAACTATACTGGCAGGATTTAGCCTCTGAGAGGTAGATCCTGAAACAACTGGGAAAAATAATGAACTGCATTAAAATTCTAGGCCTGAAATCTCTGTCTTTGACTACAAACTACTGATGCCAGTAGCTCCAAAGTTTAGGAGAGATCTCTCACCTACATGATGACTGAGCCTATTCCAACTGCACTGATAAATGCTGGAAATCATAGAATACCAGGGTAGAAGGGACCTTGAGGATCATCTGGTTCAGCCTTTCTTGGGAAAAGCACAGTCTAGGTAAGATGGCCCAGCACCACGTCCAGCTGAATCTTAAGTGTGCCCAGTGCTGGGGACTCCACCACTTCCCTGGGAGATTCTGACTCTGGGAATAAGATACTTTTCTACCACAACCCATTTATGCCACTCTGCCTTCTTGCACCAGCAGTGCCCCTTCTTACTCCAGACTCCAACATTCAGTCTGTATTAGACTCTACTAAACTTGTACCACACGATGGACCCCCCTCCCCATCCTGGCATCCCCCAGGCTCACCTCTCAGCAGGTATCTCCCATTGCCATATGGAGTCCAGTCCTGGAACAGGGACCTGAAGATTCAGCTGCCAAGCAGCAACTGATGCTCCATGCTGGCTTTTGTAGGCTCCTGGGGTAGGAACTTGCCCCTCCTCTTCAGGTAGCAGCAAATAAACTGCTTATGACAGGTATCACTCAAGGGCAGAAAAACTACCAAGAAGCATTCCCTTTGTTTCCTCACCCAAGAGAGGGCGATGACTTGAAGCTTGGGTGCCCTGCTCCAGATCTCCTACAACCACAGAGTGCTGGTTTCCCTGGGACAGAATCCCAGGCCAGCCACCATCTGCAGGCCGTTAGCAGTTTTGAGGCAGGGCAGCTGACCCCCGTTGGCTACAGGTGTAGCCCAGGCCAGAAATGTCACACCCACCGTAAAGGAGGAAGTTGAACTCCTCCTTGTTCTCTCTCTTACTTGTCCTTCCCGGAGTGCTTCACTTACCATCCTGCTCATGTTTCCCTGTTTATTAGGATTACTGTACATTCACTGGACTGAGTATAACTTTGTATACTTTTTATTGGTATTAGTTGGTTGTTTCAGTAAATCTGTTTTCATTTCAAGCCAAGAGCCTCCTCTCCTTTTCCCAATACCCCCTCTCTGCTGGGGAGGGGTCAGGGGATGATAGAGATGCTATTACAGTTCAGCCTGGATACAGGCAAAACAGAGGCACACAGGGAAAGTCTTCAATCTACCCAGAGAGACATCTGAGATCTTCTGCAATGTTCTGCTTTAGACCTCAGTTATTGTAACTGTGCTTCACAACTAATAAGGTCTGTGATGGGAAGTGAAGTTTATAGACAGATCAGTGGCATCAGGCTATTAATTGCCTACTGTCTGTAAGTCTCTTTGAAATGCAATGTGTAAGCTCTGAGCATTATTAATAAATTCTCCGTTACCGCACTGATGTGCAGTTCAAATGGTTGGAATAAACTGTTATTCTAGTCATTATTCAAATCACTAGAATAAACTGGAAAATCCTAGAATAGCATTACTGAGTGTCTGCCTAGAATCTAATATCTTTCCCAACTGGAAATAAAGTCCTGCTAATATATTCTAAATGCAGCTGCTACGGTGGTGTCCAGCTGAATTAGCAGATACCTTGAGACGCTAATTCCGAGAGATGTGAATATCCACGGCTTCAAGACTCGTTACTTTGAAGGTTGATCAAGAGGACTAACACAGCCATGGGAGAGCACTGACAACAGCACAGCCAGCCCAATCTAAACGGACAATTTTCAGCTAGCGGGGTAAGTCCCGAGTCTCCCAGCTGCTCCTGAAGTCAGCTCGGGGAACATAAACCAGGGGAGGATGCTGCAACACTGCCTCTGCTCAGGAGAGCTGCAGCAGTGAGGCATCAGCCTCACCAGGGCTGAATCACAGCAGAGACCTATATTCTGTAGAGTTCCTGATGCCCTGAATTGCTTTAGTAATTACTTTAGACCCAACTGCTTTTAGTGAGTACTTCACCCTTCTGTGCCAGGATTTTTTACGCAGATATACAATTTTAGATTAATTTCTTGATTAGAAGCTCATAGTTATCCAAGTCCCTTGCTCATCAGTCGTGTGACATTCACAATCTGCCAACATACCACTCTGGCAGATTAAGTAGAATAGATTTTAAATGGTATGTTATTGACATTTCAATTATTTAAGCTTTGGTAGAAAGTGACCAGATGAGGTTTAGTTTATATGATACGTCTCACAAAAAAGTTCTGCTGGAAAAGAGCAGATGAAAAGAAGGGGTAAGGAGTGGCTCAGATGACTATAGATCACAGCTGAGGACAGGTAGGCAAGTTGGATAGATTCACCTGGAAGATGGATCCAAAAGTACTTTATAAAATAATCAAAGTGATACAAATGGATTTTCAGAATACCTCAGGAAGACAAAATACCTCAAGGAAGAAGCATGAAGCAGAAGGGCATTAGCAGAAAGCACAAAATGAAAGGGTAGTGTCAGCCCCAAATCTACCAGTATAAATCAGCCACCAGCAAATTTAGGAAGTTACTTAGGTGGCTTCTATTCATGAGATGACCAAGATTCTGGAAGACTTCCAGTGGAGGCAGGACAACCTAACAATTTTTGAATGGGATTACAGCACATGTTTGCCAAAGCCAGCAACTGACAGGACTCAGGAAAACTTTCCTAGCCTCGTTTTCCCACAGAAAACTGCACTCTGTGAAAACCAGTCATTGTATTACTAGTACAGAAGTGTAAGATATAAAAGTGATGCAAAAGCTTAAGATTCCTGCTTATGGAAATGCACAGAGGACATGTCAGGGTTACAGAGTGTTCTGTGTGATGGTACCTGCAGCCTGGATGGATGGCCCTGACACAAAATGTCAAAACCACTTAAAGTCTGTCATTATATGAGCCTGTCATGTAACAGTCTGCCTTAATTTGCTTAAATCTTCATTGTATATGTTCTGTGTTGCAGAAGGTCAAAGCAGCTGGCCAGCAACAATTGTGTTGTTATTGCTACTTCTATTTTCACAATAGCCAGACCAAATCGGGTGGACCCTCTAAACAGGAATAAAATGTCTGAGGCTTTGGTTTTCATCTACTTGGGTAATCTTTCCGTTTCCAAATAAGTACAGACACGCTGAACCTCTTAATAACGACTGCGGAGTAGGGAAGAAGCAGTCAAGTATTCTGTTTCTTGTATTAATAATTATAATAATTAAAACTGTCACTGGTAAGCACTGAAAACACGATGGCCAAACCGTTCAGCCACGGATGTCTTAATCCAGGCATCTAAATTCATATCCAGCCAGATAAGCAGGGGACTCTTTTCTTTTTTCTTCTTTTTTATCTGAGTATCTCTGGCTTCTAAGGGGTTGATTTTCTCAAGAACTTTGATAATCACCTCATTTATGAGCAAACACAAATCAGTTGTCTTTTCAAGAAAACGCTTCAGCACATGCTTAAGTGCTGATGTAAACTGGGACATTATTTGGGAAATTAAACAGAATTAGGTGACTAATTTAAGCATAAAAGTTAAAACACTTCGGCATAAATTATGCATTTCTGTAAATACATTCTCTCTCACATGAACAACAAATCAGACATTTTCCTTACACTGTAAAACCTCTAGCCGAAGTGTGAAGATGAGCATGTTCTCCTCAATGTTTAGAGAATATCTGAGGCACATTAGCTGCCAGCCTAGGAAGAATGCTCTGCCAAGAAAAAGTGAAAGATTTTCCAAATTTTATTCCTGGGGAAAAAGTTTGTCATGCTACCTGAAGCCATGAAAAGAAAACAGTAAATATAATGAAACATTAACACCCATCAGGCAGCATGTTTATAGGCAATTGTCTGCTTCACACACCTTGAATTCTATAATGAGACCAAGTGAATTTTACTACCTATGAAGTAGAGTAATCATCCTCAAATGAGCTGCCTGGAAAGTATTATTGTTGTTATAAAATGGAATATATATGCAAAAATAACACAACAGATTTGAGTATTAAGTAGGTCCTTATTGACATCACTGGAAACAATGGAAGACAACCAGAAATTGCCTGTGATTTATCACAGAGGAGAGCAGGCTCTAGGAAACCACTTTTTCACTCTTCTGCAGACCCTGAAACATTTATTATTTTTTTAACTTTAACCTTCCTTGATTCATCAGCCTTAGGGCACCATGAAGTTTCCTTCCGTAGCTGATTGCAAACTTGCCCCTACCTCAAAATTATTATATTCCTCTTTGGTCTTAGCTCAAACTGAATTCTTAGAAGCTTTAAAATAGGGTTCATAGAGCAGACAGTGAATTGACTGGCAACTAGAAAGGTTGCTCTCAGAGGCATGCAGAAAGCTCACCAACTGTCCCCGTCTGGAGAGCCAGAAGCAGGACACTGACAGAGACTCAACACCAAACTAAAAATGGCAGCATTGCAGGATAATGAAAGAAGAGTGTAGAACAGGCATTGGCCATGAACAGCAGATTTTGCCTAGGAGACCAGACATCACCTTTAGAGCTTTCTCCAGAAGGAGGACTGCGATGCAGGGGTGAATAAATGAAGAGGTCTGTGTATGACAAACCAGTAGTTGAGGTGTTGGAACCACTCTTGTCCTCCTCCTTTTCCCTCAGCCTTTCTCTCCTGAGTCCCAGCCAGTTCGCTGTTCATCCGGCTGGCTCAACAAAACAGACCTCTCTTCCATTTTATGGAGAGCCAACAGATTTCTGAGCATGGGGATTTTCAAAGGCAGTTAAAAAACCCAGCCATTATTGCTCAGTTAACATGGATGGTTGCAGCTCGGCGAGGAAGGAATGAATCTGGAGTGAAGTGACACCCCCCTTATGATCCACGAGGAAGCAGGCTTCCCAGACCTAGGTCCTTCAAGTCTAACACTGCTCCTGTTCCCATCAGACTCTGGAAGAAGATCTCATGACACAGATAACCATGAAATGATTAATCAGTGGTTAATTACAGCGTAAAGATGGTAAGTTATTTTCCTTCAGAATCTTCCCTTTGTAAGCACAGAGAAATAAAATTACATGTTGCACTGGATAACAGATGTCTGATTCCAACTCCTCCTTGGTGGGTGCACTCCAGAGAGCGTAACTAAGAAGGGCATCTCTACATGGATAGAACCAGGCTAGTAAATATGAAAAAGTGGCTAAATGACAACATTTTGCCCTTCATGTGGCACTCTGCACAATTACAGATGTTCTTTATAGGAGCAGAAAAGGAGGAACCTGAGCCTTTTGTGAGCTGGGCCAGCTGTCATATGTAACGATCTCATACGTACAGCCCAGAGGATTTGTTTTCCTAAACAAACTTGCAATCATCTGTCTTTTTAAATAAAACTTCTGTGACATGCAGAGGAAAATCAGAAAACGATGCTGAAAGCTTTCCATGCTCTATTAATTTTATTATGTAAATCCACTCCCCGACTGATATTTTCATTCAAAACTGGTACAAGATCCGTCATTATTCCTCAATGTAAAGGGAAGCAAAACAAGCAGTATTCAAGCAAGTGCTCTCATTTGGGTTATTATTTTAATGCAGCAGTATTGTCTGTAGGTAATTTTTAAAGCATGTTTGCATAGCAATTCTAGGCTGCTCCTTCCCAGAGGCTGCTTAGCATTGTCAATATTTATTACCATTGCTTTTGTAAATACAATAGAAAGCAGAAATGTTTGACTTTAACCTAATAAGCAGATTTTGAGAAATGGACAACAAAATCACTTTTCTGCTTTTTGAGTTTCCTGTCTCCATACCGAATGATACAGCAACAAAGGGAAAGTGAAACTCACAAAGACCCGTGGAAGCATCCTCAATGTTTTAACATCACTTCTACCACCACAGGTGAGTATTAAATGGTTATAAACTGGTCTTAAGGTAGTTCAAGACAGACACACTCACCTAGTGCTACGACATACAGACAAATGTACATATTTCATTTAACTGCTATGTTCCCTAAACAGTTGGAAGAAGCATTCCACAGTGGCATGGTCTCTGAATTGTATTTTGTCTGAAGGCCAAACACAGGGTGTGACTCCACTGTGAATACTGTACCTCAATTACTCAGACTTAAACAAACATGAAGTAGTTCATCAGAATAGCCAATAAATCAAAGCAACAGAAACTTCTTTCTTTTTCCCATACAGAAACATATTAGTCACGCTTTCTCCAAAATATGATCAAATTAGGATTTAGAGTACAGAAGCACCGAGCATTTTCAGGTCAAAATTTTGTCTAAACACTCTAAATACACAGCAGGAATTAATCCCCAAAGCAAAGAACCTCCAAGCAAAAAAAGACAACAGTGGGGAAAACAAAGCAACATAAAGGTGACAGGATCTGCTCTAGGCTGGAATAGACCCACGCACCAGTTGTGTGCACTGTCTCCAACGCTGGCATCACCATTTAGAAACCACAGGACAGGTATTCAATGCTGCTGAGCCCCGCAGGAGGCATTTGAGGCCAAACCTGAGTAACTTCCTATTGTATGTAGGAAGGGAAAGGGTGTTTCTCTACAGAACCTGTCAAGGCTGAGTCAAACTGGTCAGGTGGAAAAAAAGAGCTAGGATTCAGAAAAAGACAAAAGCCAGCATCCAGCATGACATTGACACCCCTGACACGGTTGTTTAGGTTTTGAGGTCCACCACTCATTTTCTGACACTGACATTGGGTAGAAGAAGAGGTTTTGACAAATGGCATGTAAAAGTGTATGTCCCCATTTGGCACTGGGGAACTCAACATTATCCTGGTGTTCACAGTTCTGTTTCCAGACAGTTTTGAGTAGGGCTTAGTTGCTTATAGCTGCATTTTGCATATTTTTAAATGCTGTGAGCATGTTTTGGGTGTCTGAATTTTATGGCTCAATTATTTTGCTATGGAACAACTACAGCAGTGTCCATGTTTTACCAAAGGAAAAAGGCAAGTAAATTTTCCAATTATCAAGGCAATGCAGCACTTGGTGTATATCATTATGAAGCTGTTAACAAAAATGTTACATTTTCATTAGCTAAAAGGCTATTTATCCCTAATGAGTTGTTAAAGACTAAGGGCAAAATTCTGCTTTCAGTTACACTGGCGTAACTCTGTAATGTGTTTGAGTGCCTTTGGATTTATACTGGTGTTGGTGAAAGCAGAATTTGGCCTGAATACTTCTGGATTTGACTTTGTAATCTGTTTCCACTTTAAGAAAGTCGTTATTCACCAGTAAGGATCAATCAATAACAATAATACTGAAGGGAAGGAGAAATCAAAGGGACTTCTTCCCCCCCCCTCCGATACTTTAGAACACAATACATTTATTGAAGTACAAGCTATAGCCTGAAACATATAAAGCAAAAATGTATTTTAAGACTGCTTTGCAGCCTAGATGCTGATGCACTTCTACATCTGAATGGCAAACACAGACATTGAAGCTGGCCAGTTTCTGGGGCATCCCTTTAAAAATGTTAACTGGTAATATTAGCAGGCAGTTGACCAAGAATAGGAATGCATTCTGGGACCAGTAAGAGCCTTCTGAACTGTAGCCTGCTGCAGTAAAACAACTTTGCCACAATATTCAGTGTTATTAAACATTTGAGAGAATTTCTGAATTACAGCCTTTGAATTGAAAGCTCTACTGCTGGTCCCTTAGATGGATTAATACATCTGACTGGTAAATGAACTTCCAGAGCTATCAGTGGTACTTCTGCATCCTGTGGTTTTCCTGCAACTCTTTAAAATATTTGGAGTAATAGCTAAGATTCTAGAGCAATGATTCCTTACCAAGGCAAGCAATTTCCCCCTAATCTAGCATTACACAAAACCAAGAGAGGTACTCCAGTCTTTATAGGTGCAAGGCTAACTTGTATGAAAAGACAACAGAAATTAATATTATGGACTCAGAAATAATAGAGATGGGCACGAGCGGTGAGACTGATACCAAGGTAACATTTTCATGAAGCATAACAAGTAGATTGAATAGGTCAAAGTACTAAAGAGAAGCTGTACTAAAGATCAGCTTCCTTACAGTGTGAACACTGCATTTCACAACAACATCTGTTAGGAAGTCCGTTGACTCTACAGATTACTTAGCCAAGGAGATCTGACCACGCCAGGATTCCAGGTTGCATTTTTGGTCATCCCTGACTTGCTGAGGGCAACGCAGCCTTTCCTCTCCCAGGCTGATTTCCTTTCAGCTATCCTAAATAGGTCTGTTCTTTCCAGAAAGATCTGGAGGCACAGATAAGTTCTGTTTGCTGTATTGTGTTCTTGTAGAGTAACAGCAGTAAGTGTAAACAGAAAGTATCAAGTTCTTGTTTGCCCCAGTTTTTTAAAAAACAGCAGATTGTTGCTAACACACATTTTTCCTCACTTCCGTGACTGATTCATCCATTCCTTTTATCTACTTTCATCTATGAAACTATTTGCTGTCAGTAAACAAATAACAGAAATATAATTAAACACAAAAGCGAAGGGAGATGCCTTGCCTTGTATGAATTTATTACCCAGGAAAAAATTATAATAGGCATGAATAAAACAATATTTACTGTAAAAGAAGTAGAAACATGCAGCTGTAAAAACATTTCTTAGTATTAGTAAAAGTACGATTTCTCACTCTCCTTTCCTTAGTTGTGTTCAACTCTCTAAAACTATAAGCCACTAAACCCTGGAGAGGATAAATAAAGTAGAGGTACCGAGGAGTAGCATTAATCCCCATTAGCTGGCAGACAGCTACAGGTAAAATATTAATTTACAAACACTGCCTTTAGGACTCAGTGAGTCCAGTGTGACTATCCGCATGGAGCTGATGGGGAAAAAAACCCCAACCCTTTTCAAGTATGAGTTAAGAGGTTCCTGTAGTGACAGTAACAGTAGTTCAGGTGTAAATGTCACAGCATCTTCCTTCCAAAATACTCTTACCTTCCCTTGCTTTGATCAACAAGAACAAAAAACAGCAAGCAAATAGAGAGAGACTAATATCACGATAGCACAAACACACTTCATTTCTTGCCCACATCAATCAGCTCTCCAGTTTGTAACATTTATTTTCATATTCTTTGAAGCAATTGCTCATGAGATTCTATTATTTTGTTATTTGTATTACTGGATGGTTTGTCCACTGCAGCACACAGTAATCTGTCACAGGTTTTTATTTTTTTGTTGAAATTCTCCATTTCTTTTGTTTCCTAATTCTCGTTTCTCCATTTTTTTATCCTCCCTACCTCTGCCATCTGGGGCACAGCCTCTTTTCTTCCATCTATTTGCTTTTCTCCTTCCTAGCACGTTTATCACATCACTATCTGCTGTCTCACTGCAGCAGAAGCCAGTGGAGGAACAGTGCACCTACTGCTGATGTGTAGCATACACACAGGGGCAGATGAACCCATCTCTTCTTTGCATCTTGAGTCTGAGTAAGGGATCAGCAAGGACTCCAGCCGTCTCTGGCACTCAGAGCTACCTACCTAGTACTTGTACATCAGGGTTTAAAGTCCTGGGAGAGTATCAGCCACTATAGAATTTGCTTTCAAATTCAAAGTGGAAAAAAGTGGATTCAATATTGTGTCTATTTGGACAATGATGATTTCAAAACCACAAGGCATAAAGCTCAAGACTTAACTGTTCCCAGGTTGTGATGAATATGAATGTCACAGCAAATCAGCAGATATTCTTTGGAAAGCATAAGTGAAAAGTCAGCCTTGAAAGACAGTCCATGAAAGTGTTTCTGAGGACCTTGCGAGCGAGCAAGGATATTTAAAATCAATATAAAATGACAATTATAACAAACAGATTTCAGAACTGCACTTGTGCCTGGTATGAAAAATGAAGCTCAGAATCAAACCACCAAAATAACAGTTATTTATGACCTAGGGCAAGATTTGGCCCCAGGCCCCCTGAGTCAAACACGAGTGCCACAAATACTCAGTTCCATATATTGTTTGTCTTCCTTCCTCCTTCAGTTTAACTTCCAAGTCTCATCTGACCATTAAAAAACATTCATTTCTTCATCTCTAACCTCACAGAACTTGCACCAGCTCTGTGTGGGCGTCCAAATGCCCTTGCCACTTTATCAGTCAGAGAGACTTGTTCCAAAGCATCATCCCCATCCCTTTTAGCTGGTGTCTTTTTACACTTCCTTTCCCATTAGTCTATAGGCCAGATTAAAAAGCAGGCTCCACTGACAATGCTCCTCGCAGAAGTCCATGAAATGAAACCTACTATTTCCCACAAGGATCCTAACACATTTACTTTAAAATTTCAGAGGGAAGCTGAATCCTGTTATTGATATGCCACTGATTTATATCAGGACAGTTCAACACCCAGATATAATTTATCTTGGCCTAGTGTTTGGAAAATGAAGCATTCAATATTGTGTCCTTTGACAAATGTATATAGGCACTGGATCCCAGAAGTAGCTCTAACAAATGGTTTTATTCTTGCATCATTCTAGAAATGCCTAAAACCAGCAGCTTCACTGAATTGGTTTTGTGGGTTCACACTAAGTATTAGTCTCGCTGCTTTTGGAGAGAGTTGAAACTAAACCACTAACCCTCAAGCTGAAAAGCTGCAGAACTCATTCATTTTAAACCAAAATAATTAAAAGAAAAACATTAACCACAAAGACTTCACCTTTAGAGTCAAACAGCCCGATTGAATTTGTCCCTGGAAATCTTACAGCAGGAGGGAAAGAAACGCACATTAAAGTTGGGGCTTCCTTTCCAAGTCAATGTTCCACCAAGAAGTGAGAATCTTTTTATTTGTTTTGGATGCAGCCATGGATCTAATCTTACCATAAATACTGTGTGACCCTATTAGACTGATTTAATGGCAGCTCTATAAATAAAAAATCCTTGACCTAAAGTACCAGCTCTGCTGCTGCCATGAAGTCGCTTGCTGGAGCTAAGGGTGTGGGACAAAGTTCCAGAGCTGCATCCTGGCCTAGGAGACATGATAGTAACAGTTGAAACTTGGATCCCTGCTTCCCCGAGCGGCTCGTGCCAAGCTGGGACAGGGTGGTCTAGCCCAAATTCTCCTGTAGCAGGACACGACGTGTGAGTTATTTACAAAACACAGACTGCAGACAGATGTACAGGGATTGCCATTAGGATGTTGACATTTAGAGTTGGAAGTGCCTTGTGTTACCATGGTACTCAGGGTACTGGGGGCACTGCAGTAGCTGCGTGTACATGTTTCTCAGAGGACTCTGGGCATCTGCTCATTAATGTCTAGTTGTTCTTGGCTCCAGAACAGACAGGTGGTAGGTTAGAGTCACCCATAGTCCATGGCACCTGGGGGATGGACTCACCCTTCCTTGCCCCACCGCAGGATTTGCCAGCAGACAGCTTTAATCATCACCAGACAGCACAGAGAAACAATGACATAAGAGAACCAGCCCTGCCCGTGTCCTTTCCCAGCTACTGCTGACCTCCACATATCCAAAAATATCAGCTTTCCCAGAGACCTTATTTCCCATATGCATCTGCTTTCTGCTGGTGAGAAAGCAAAGGGGGCTATAGGATATAACAGGATATAAAAATGCATTGCATTATCAGTCCAGAGAACAGGACTGGGCTCAGAAATTGAAGCTGAGCACAGCAATGAGTCTAGCCAACTGGCGAGCAACTGGGTCGTGCTGCTTGGCTCTGTCTTGGCATCATCACTAAAGTCTCCAGACAGTCTCAATATGCCTCTGCGGAGATGACATCACGATATCAAAATGAAATGAGACTATTTAAATGCAAGACTATGGTGGTACTGGTACAATGTGAAAATGAAACTAACTCGATGTAACCCCACAGGGAGCGAGTTACAGTTTGAGAGAGAAATAAAACAATGTAAATGGATGTTACACTGGACTTAAAGAGCCCACTGAGGCCAGGGTCTGTTGCTGAATTTGTTTGGGCGTTCAGCTTAATTTGTGCCATATATCTTGAGCTGGATGCATTGTTTTACTGAACAGCTATTAACTAAAATTAACATGCAGGAAAGTATGTTGACGTTCAGGCAGGGTTTGACCTAAGCTGTGAAAAGCAAAGACACTGTGGAAGTCTGGCATTTCCTTCCAAAGTGGGAAATGTCACTGAAACGACTCAGTGATGCAGAATCACACAACTGTGAGCATTCTAGCACAAAGAAAGATGTCAACAAACTCATTAGAAACTAAAGTGTGAAAACATAAAAGAGATGGGAACGTGGGGATCCAGGCTGAATCAAGACTATCGGGGTAGGGAAAGGGAAATGAATGCAGAGTCACCATCAAGGATTTGAAAGATGTGAAAGAGCAAAAAGCTAGTTTTAGTCCTTAGGGCAGCTGCTCGGATGTAATGGTGCAAAATTGAGAATAAGATCTATCAGCCTGATTACCAGAAACAGTCTTGCATTAGTGAGATCTTCTGGGCTGTGACAGGGTCTCCCTTGGAAACAGGAGGTTTCATCTGGATCTCTACTAGCTGTGCTGGGATTCCTACTACAGAAATACAAGTTTGTGTGCAGCTCAGCATAACAGCAGCAAGTACTCGTGAAGCACAGAGTGCAGCTGTTCTAAGCAATAGCAACAGCAATACGTGCTTTCTTCACAGCCCTGCTGGAGGTGAAGTTATGGACATTTCACCAGACATTCTGAGGTCTTGAGGGATGCTTAGGCAAAACTTCCAGTTGGAAAAGGACATAGGCTGGTAGGCCCAGTCATCCTCCTGCTGCAGAACATTCATAGCTCACCTTCTTCCTATATTTAATAATATGAAAAACCCGGGGAGATACCAATTTCCCTGATGATCACACACCTTACATGGATGTATGAGCAACAGGTCTACAGGACGCAAAAAGATTTTATTATCAATTTTTGAAGAAGCTGCTGAGATTTATCAGAAGTCTCACAGGAGAACAAGAAGGAACAGTAAAATTTCCCTTCTATTTCCTAGCGACAAAAGGAAGGGATGGAGAGATACACAAGTGGAATTACTGAGGTCACGCTAGCTCTTCTATAGACAGGCATTACTACAGTGACAGTACACAGATGCTCCCAAAGTATTATAGTTCACAAGGACTATAATGCCAACAATATGCAGGGAATCTGTAATCCAAATAACCAGGAGTATTTCAACATGTGCTTAAAGAGCACTTAATCTACAGCAACTCGCCTTACTACAAAATCCCTGAAAAATTTTGGCTTAGAACTACATCCAGCCACTATACAATTCCTGCCCCGTTGAAATTAAATGTATCAGCTACTCATTTCATTAAAATGATAACCTTAAAAAGACAGAAATCAAAACAGAACTTAATTAGTCAAGATTAGGATTAACAACACAATACATGTTAGAGCAGTTTTTAGGATGCAAGAGAGTAAAAATAATGTTAAAACTGTGTTTGCTGTCCAGCATCACCATTATGAAATTCATGACTCTCTGCAGAGAACGAAGATGAAAAGTACAAGGAAGCACAGCAGGAGCTGAAAGCACTGAACTGTGGGGAGCTGAAAAAAGAAGGAAAGAAGGAAGGAAAAAAAGAACAGGAAAAAAGTCCTTTAAGAGCCAAACCAGTTACAGTTTCAAGTTATCATCCTGACCATATTTAAGAAACTTAATAAGGAGTAGAAAACAATGCAATGAAGGCACAAACAGACTCAGGAAAAGATGTAAACTCTTAACTTTCCAGAGAATAGGAATATGGAGATAAAAAACAGAAGTAAACCAATGAATGACAAAAAACCCACACTCTGTAACTCACAAGGTTGTTTGGCATCTGAAAGGGCTTCATAAAAAATTCTGGAGTTGGGGCAGGGGGTCAGTTCAGGTAGTGCAGCTCTCTTAGCACTTGTTGTGCCTGCTTTTGCCTAGACATTAGTGCCAGTTTGATTTCCAGGCCTTTCCTGCAGCTCTTCTAAAGGAACACAGCAGACTGTGACTCGAGAGAGAATTCCAAAACCAGCCAGTTGAAGTGTTTGCCTGTGCTCTCAGCCATCTATGGAAAATTGCTACAAAAATCCAAAGGTACTGTGCTGCAGGCTGGTGCCCACCATCTGACTTCAAGAGACCCAAACTTTCCAATGCCACATCCAGGTTTCAGGTCCAGCACCCTCCCTTCTAACCAGCAAGGTCTGTTATCAGGTGCAGCAAGCCTATTTCCAAGCCATCAAAGGATCGGACTCTGGGAAGATTGTGATCTCTGGGTATAGTGACAGTTACAAATGATCTGTGCAGGCCCTGTGACAGGCTGCTCACTTGGTAACTGATGAGCTGGTGTCCTGGAGAGCAGAGCCCATGTATTTAGCAAATGACAGAACTGCGATGTTGATCAAATCTATGTGGATAGTAAAGAAAAGCAAATACAGGCTTTACACTAAATGCCCATGATGGATAGATTCATCTTGCTGTGTGCTACTCTGATTCCAATGTATTCATTCAAACTACACATGTAATTCAAAATTTTCCTGAATTTATTCTTGTTTACAGGAACTCTGAAGCACTGTGCTTCCAAGTGGTTGCAAATGACAAAGTACCACGCTCTGCTCCAGGGAAGGATTTGAGTCCATATCCTGAATTAAGTCTGTAGCACACTCTTGCTAGCTGCAATAAATAAAAGGTAGGCTTTGATTTGTCTGGGTGACAGTGCAAATCAGAGGAAGTAGAGGGAACAAACCCCAAACACATGGCATCTACAAAATGAGAAGAGAAGGGGTGGAGAAAGTGGTTCTGCTTCTTCCACAAAGCTTTGGTCAAAATCTAATTGGCTTTGAAAGAGCACAAAGCTCAAACCTCCCACCTGGCAGGAACTTAAGACGTTCCCCCTTCGTGTTCCACAGTGTGTAAATCCATGAGCTTTGCTGTCAGAATTAATCACAATACTGAGGGTTTGGGTTTTGTTTTTGGTTTTGTTTTTTTTTTTTAATTGTTTATACTGAAGGAAATAATTTTGTAAGATTTTAAGTTTCCTAGGTTTTGGGTCTTTGAAGCCCACCTGTGGGGGATGAGAGGTACAGATTCTTCCCTGCCTTTTTTTTTTTTTTTCCCAACTCTTGCCTCTCTACAAATCACACAGTTTTATGGGGCACCTTCACACCATCATCTCGAAAGCCTCAGGAAGCCTGAGTACACTGTAGATTTTGCCAAGGTTGGTTGGGGTTGGCTTTCTTTTGTATTCTGTATTTAGGTAATTTTTGTAGAAGTAAAAAAAATCTTAATTAAATTGTCTCTGTATTGACAGCTGCTTTGTTGCATTTTTTCTATTACTTTTTCACTAGGTCAGCCTGATGGACAGGAACAGACACATAAAAACATGATCTCACTGAGTCCAGTGAGGTGCTGCAGTCCAAACCCATCAGCATAGTAATCTGAAAGTGTTCTATTCTATATTCAGTTTTATTTTAAAAGACAGAGGATTTCCTATGCTAGCCTTTTAAACTAACAAAGATTCAGAGTAGTTCCTGTATTACTGGAAACATGGACTCATTCCTTTCTGCTTCCAAGCTTGGTTTCGGAATTCAGATTTGCACAGACTCACCTGCCCATCAGTCTCTGTGACCTGGCAAAGGTCGTTCTCTTGGTGGATGAGTTTTCTGACCTTCTAAAGATGGGGGAATCAAGTTCAATAAGCAGCTTCAACAGCAAGCCTTTCATCTCTGACCTCCAGGCTGGATTACTGCAACTCATTAGACAGTTCCAGAGAAACATGCTAATAGATTGCACATTAAGAGTCATTGATGTATCAGCACCTGGGGTCAAAGTCCCTATAGGAAGAGTTCAAGGTGCCACGTGTTACTTGCAGCCACTGCCATACTCCTTGGGTTAAGCCACTTCATCCGGCCAAGGCTCTTAGCTGTCAAAAGCTTTTCTTGTTATTTTCAAACCAAGGCAGAAAAGAGTAGTAGCTGGAGTAGCTGTCTGGATTTATCCTTACAGTTTTCACAAGCAACCGAAGTTTAAAATATAAAAGGAGGGAATAAAAAAAAAAGCAGGTTAGATAGAAGAAGCCTTAGAAAAAGACAGAGGTCACCAAGCAGCTTGGTCTAGCATTACAGGGGAAGAGCTGTGCTTACAGCTCCTGCAGGAGAGGCTTGTGTGCATGGGTTTTGTTCCGAGAGGTTTAGGAGGCAGAGCTGTGCACACAGTCTACAGAAATGACATCAGGCCCAAATGACTGTAAGGAACATTTTACCAATATAAGGAAACTTGCAAACCATTAGAGCAAAGTGTTTCCATGCAGGCTAAGTTATACTTGGCAAAAATGCATTTTTATTAGTGTTTATTAGGGATCTATTTATTATGAAGCAAAACTGGTATAAATGTTTGTGGATTTGTTTTGTTTCCTTCTAAAAATAGCTATGTTTTTATTATGGCATCTTGGTGTGGCCCCTCTGACCATCAGCAGCCACAGCCCTTCACACCCACACCTTCCAGCTACACTGCTGGCAACGAGTTACAGCCTTACTCCACATCAATGGTGAGAAAAGGAAAAGTTTAAAGACCCCAAGTCTGTTATTGCTGGGAACCGATCAGTGTATCGCATATCAGAGCATGAGAACCTTCTGAACACTTCTCCTTGCTAATGCTGCGCTCATTTTATTAGCTGCCCTTGTTATCCTCATCACATTCAAGGTCCTCCTTCTTGTCCTAGATATATCAGTTCATGATAGCCATTAAGAAACATCCTCCAAGCTGGGATGCCTCTTGACAAATATGTCCCACAGGCTCTAGGAAACCTTACAGTGATAAAAATAAAGTTCAAAGTTAAGAGATGAAGATTTCTTCAGGGATAGCCTGATAGATTGGACCTGTTCACAGAGAAAAAACAAGTAGTCCACAGGTCTCAATGGCTTCCATACCCACACAGAAAAGTAATTTCAGCAGATCCTCTCTGTCAATACTGACAACGAAGATAAAGAGAGGTCAGCATGTCAAAAGTAAGTTTGTATTAAAAATAGTTTGCCAGAATGACAAGAGAGAACAAATAGCTATGAGGAATTGAAGCTGGGGCACATTTAAATACTACATCTTGAGACAGTCATAAGAAGTTCTCCAACCACACAGGGCCACGTGAAATATGTTGTGGTAGCTATGCCCACAGACCTCTCCAGTCATTAAAGCTGCAGCCAAAGAAGGGTGGAGCTGTAATAGCTGTGCAGGAGTAGATGATGTACGATCAGCAGCACTCATGACAGCAGGCACGGCTAAGGATAGGGAAGCACACCCAGCACAGCCCCAGGCCACTCTTCCTCTAGCTTCATCTAAAATAGAAGCATTTGCCCTTTTAGTGTCACGTTGTCCAAGGTTGTGTCCATCGCCATAACAAAGGCTTTAAAGAAAGCACTAAAGCCTTACCCAAAGTCTGGCTTAAGGGTTAGCGCGTGACCACTGCACGTCACACCCTGAATGCAGTAGCAGTGTACGAGTCTTGAAGAATACCCCACATCTGAGGTTCTGGTGCACAGCAGCAGCACTGTGCAGTTACCTCAGCTTGGTTAAAAAATATTAATATATATTATTTGGGGACAAGTTCTCTTCCTTGTCACTAAATCATCATAATTAATTTAACCACTATCATTACTGCTGATCTTTCCAGCCCAGTCAAATTCCTTCTGTGTACTTTTTTTGGATGTTTTCCTTCCTCCATGGCTAATTACTGAAGATTTTTTTCTAGGCCCTAATTCATTCCTCCCTTCCTGCTTACCGAAGATAAAATGTCATCTGTGCAGGAGCTCATAATCAGCTGATTCTGACAAGCAGAGGATAAAGCACAAAAAGAAGAATATTGTTTTAAGGAGGAAGAAATCCAGATCTAACTACTGGGACTTTTGCCAAGGATTTCAGTGTGAACAGAATAGAGGCCTCATTATTGACAGTGAAAATTGGATCCTGTTGCTTCTCAAGGATTTTGTTTCCTTCTAGCTTGTTGGCTGAAAAACTGGTGAAACCCAGACCAGTATAGCCTCATCTGTATTATCTAAGCAATGGGAGGGTGATACAGCTGAGAATATAGCAAAGAAATAGGAAAAACCTCACTAAACACAATGCCAGCTGAGGTTCTGATTGCTTTGAGAATCATTTACCACTTTGTTCAAGTGCTTAAAGACAACATAGAAACCTTCTCCAGGATCAGAATGGGAAGACATTCCTCATGTATCAGTCAGTTTCTGAATCCAGCTGACATGTTCAGCTCCTCCAAACACCAAGCTCCATTATTTCCTTTCACTGTTTTAGTTCATGAAATACCTCGCATGGAATGGGAGAGGAGAGACCCCAAGTACTGAGACCACAGAACAGAACCAGACTCGTCTCATTTCACCCTCTCCAACAAGGAGGGCTGGCTGATGTTAAGGAACTGCTATCTCTTCCCCTCTCCATTATCCCTCATACTCTAAAAACAGAATTCTCGAGAAGAAAACCAGCCTATTCTAACATTTTCATTTTCCCCTGACACGTTGGCTGGGCCTCCCACTCTGATCTTGGACCAGACCTGTCACCTAGAATTTGTCTGATGATCACCAGACTCTCAATGGAACCCCGTGCTGCTCACCCTGCTTGTGAGATGACTAGTCACTACTGTGGCCATCCTTAGCTCCCAGCTCACTTTCACTCACGGAGCAGCCTCACTCATGCTCTTCCCTGACACACTGTGTAGGAAGAAAAAGAAAACAAGCTCCAGGACATCAGAAACACAAGTGATTGCCTATCTCTTGTCTCCTTAGAGCCCAGATCCTGTTTTAATCATTAGAGACAAGCATGCCATCAGCACCAAAATAAAATGTTCTGTCTTCATTTGTTACCCTGCAGGAGGAGGGAAGCAGACCAGATTTGCAACAGGGGCTCAAGAGCAGCTACTACAAGTGTAAATCCAATGATGCATACTTAATTTTTGCATGTATAATTTTTCACTCAGTCACTCCTTTCTGATCGTTCCTGCTAAAGGAAAGTAAAGCTTACCAGACAGCAGCTTTCTCTAGTTAGCTGCTCTCCAGATACAGAAGAAGTGAAAGCCTTCCACAGAACCCCATGAGATTCACTGACTCAGAAGGACGCTCATTTTGAGTTTACTCTCGGGAAGAGTCATTGCAGTTAGCACAGAAAGGGAAAATCGCCTTGATAATTTACTGAAGCCAGACTAAAAATGAAGGTGTTACAATACTTCAGCTTCAAGGCCAGCTCAGGTAGCCCAGCTGCCATCGTGTGGCTAACACATCACACTGCTGCAACTTTGCAGTGTCACTCCATCATTTACTCCTTCGTTATTTATTCCATACATGTACGGGATAAATCTGATAACATGTCCCAGGCAGGACTAAGGAGCTCTGATTCTCTAGGCTCCAAATATACAATGTTTCTAGAAAGGAAGAAGACATAAATTTAAATAATGCAAGTCTTAGACTGAAGGGAGTAGTAGGAAGAGGAGCATCTGGTTGGAGCAGAGGTCATCTAAACATCAGGTAGTATTCTGTACACACTGACCTGACAAAAGAAATCCAACTTCAGTACTGCCATAAAAAAAAAAAATGCTTTAAAAGTTTGGGGAAAGTATTTCATTTAACAACTGGATCACATACCCAATCCTCTATGCAATTCTGAAAATTAGGCAGCAAGGGAGGTAAGAAATTACACTTTTCCAGCAGATTCTTGCCTCTTTTTGGGGCTCCTTGCCTTAACCTCGACAGCTGTTTGAAAAGTGGTATTTGAGACTATGAAGCACCTGCAATGAAAGCTGCATAAGAACTCTAGAACTTCCTATAAGGTTTCTCAAGTTTTCAGCCCATTTAGCACTTTCAGTAGCTTCTGTTATGTATGGATCACCCTACACCCCTTTTTCACATTGACTTGACATTCAGCTGTTGGTTTGCTCACCCCACTGCTGTGGCACTCAAACATTCTACATTTGTTTGTGTAGAAAAGGCACGATGAGAACCTGAGAGAAAAATGGAGGCCTTGGCACAATGCCACTCATGAACAGGAAATAAAAAAAACCCTCACCTTGTATCATTCTGATGGAACTCACTGGGGAAAACTGTCTCTGTATTTGCCATTACAAACAAAAGATGGAACAGCCACAAGGCTGTCCACAGCGTGTCCCAATACAGTTGTAACAAACGCAGCTTTCCCATGAAAATCTACAAGCCAGGGAAAGCTGAAGGAAAATGTAGATGGGTCAGATCACACACCATATGCCACAAGCAACATTTGTACTTCCACTTGTTAAACTAACTGGTTTGGAGATGAGCTATCAGAGCTTCTTTCTATCTGTGCCTCCAGACTTTTCACAGGAAGGCAGAAGCAAAACAACCAGGTTCCAAAGACTTCCTACACTGCTCTTTGTCCATTCCCTGCAGTTTCAACTGGAACCCTTGTCCTGAACTGCTACATGGAGCTGTGTGCTCTGAAAAAGGTGTCTCCAGCTAAAAGATTTGCAAGCCTAATGCTACAAAAGAAATGTTTAGCATGTATTTTGGTATCCATCACCAAAAAGTGCTGTCAGGCAGCCGTGTTTTTATCAAACTAAGATAATGACAACTATATAGAATAGAAAGTTATTCTTCAAACTTGTATTTTCACATCTGTTTTGCTGCTCTCCAGCAATATGCAGGAGTGTATTAAGGGTATTATACAGGTCATTAAGTTACACATCAAGTTGTCCCACCAAATGTTAGTAATGATTTGCTAATTAATCAATTGTTGTCAAAATCCCATTTTAATTTGAAATATTTTAGTAATCTGTTACAAAAGGTTTCAGAAGGTGACAGATAAACAAATAGAAGACTGCTTGAAAAATGTTTATGCTTAAAAAAATAACATCTACTGCTCATATCCTTTTCAACTTTTATACTCTAGTCAATGTATTATAATTGAGCTGTACTGAATTACTTTTCTAGTGAATAAATACTGTACACGCTGTAGTGTGAAGAGACATCATGTAATGTATACTAATTAAGCCATTATATCTGTAGAGGAGATCGTATCTGAAATATCAAATTAGCAGAAATTAAACATCTCAAAGGATTAATGAAATGTTATGGAGCCATTCACTTCCAGGTCAACAGGTTCAATTTCGGCTTAGTTTAATAGTTATAATGAATTTATGTGCTGGAGATAACAATTCTCTGCATCCATTCATAAATCAGGGTAAGAACCCCTGGCCTGTATGAAGAACAGCAGACTTTAACCAGCACAGCCAGAACAACATAGCCAGGAATATTATGCTAGGCCCATATTTGGCGTGTCGCCTTAGGCTCCGGGAGATCAAACAGCACATTTACTGGATGGCTGCAATATGTGTAGGCAGCAGTGAGGGACACCAGAGACACTCCGTCAGTTCTCTTTACAGATCTGCCAACAATTGCCAACCCCAGCAATAAAGTTATCACAGGCAGAACATTTAACTCAGTCTTTTATTTGACTTAGCTAAAAGTCCATTCTGCTCACCCCGATTCCAGTCTCACCAGCCCTTGCTGCTTCTACCACAAGATGGGTGGGAGTGCAGGAAAGGAAGAATTGAAGCCACCTTTCATGCAGCCTTATCTCACTGTCAATGTGACAGTAAATACACAAGAAACCCTGATTTTGTGGTGGAATCACAAAATTGAGGTTAAGCCTTTTTTGAGATGAAATACCACCATGTCAACAGATTTAGGCTTCAGCTCCTGCATGACTATGGGCAGTAAACAAGCAATAACCAGTTTACGCATAAGAGAAAGAGGTTAAGAAATAACTACATCAAGAATAACTGTAAGCATCCTAAAGAGGTACATCCAACCTTTACAGATATGCATTGAAAGGTGACAAGCTCTAAATGTGACATCACCCAAAGCCCATCACTTCAATTTGCTCAGGACTCTGGTTTTAGACACACAGACATGCAGTGTGCTGCAGTGAGCCAAGAATGATTCACAACACCAGAATGCACCAGACATTTTCCCTGATCTTCAACCAAACTTTACTAAAATCACCATCTTACTGGGTTTTAGTATCTCCAAAACTGTTAGAAGGTCCATCTATGCAGCTGTTACATAAAAACTTCACTAGTATTCATGAGGCACTTCAAGGGAGCTACAAATGCAAGTTATTAATATCAGTCCTTGCTGCAGGGGACCAAACCACACTCTGCAGTATGGATTGGAAACCTCCAGAAGCTGCAGTGTACTGCTGACAGAAAAGTCTTACCCAGCTACCTCTACTATCAACCACACTTTGTGATCGTCCTGCTTCCCGTTCAAAAGCTCCCAAGGTCTGAAAAAACAACAGGGATTTTCAGCAGAGAGCATTTTGATGGCAGTAAAGTAGCTTATAACAGACTATTATATTGGAAACCGTTTTTCAACCCAGGGTATTGAGATACCAATACCACACTGAAAAAAAGCAAGCTGTGGCAGCCTACATAATATATGAAAAAAGCATCAAGCTGCAGGATTGTTCTCTTTTAATGACTACAAACAGAATTCAAGAACAAAGAGCACTCTAACAGCTGTTTGCCTTGCTTGCCTGGCATTATGTATTTCAAGTTTAAAAAAAAAGAAAAAGAGAAAGTAAACATGACAAACCAGAAGTTCTAAGGAGCCATTTTGATTACAGGATTACCTTGAATGCACATCCCCTGCTTATCAAATCTCTCAACACTCCCTCTACAACTACCAAAAGCATTAAGAAATATAGTGAAATTCCAAATTCCACCAAATTTACCTGTGAAATACAGTATGCAAGACTGGTGGTGGAAACGCAGATGTATTTTTACCCATCTCTTTTATCACTTCAACCACCATTCTCTCTCTTGTATGATGTGTCTTTCAAGTACAGAGTTCTTTCAACAACTCTTCATAGAATGGCAGAGGTTGGAAGGGATCTCTGGAGATCATGGAGTCCAACCCCCCTTCCAGGGAAGGATCATCCAGGGCAAACTCTCTTCTTCCAGATCGATTTTTCCTGGGATGCTGTACGTTACACAACCACAGTGAAAAGTTTCTACTGATCATCAGGAGCTTACAACCATTTCCCAAGGGATGTATTTTGAAATTAAAATTAAGAATCTATTATATATTTCTATAAAGTAACATATCTACAACAATATATTATTATATATACACACAAGACTTAAAATGGTTCTATGTTCTTTAATTTTAGAAGTGCAATTGTTACTGTGACTTCCCAAATCTTTGGAAAGCAACATTTTTGTAATTTTTCTGTTGCAGAAAGAAAAAAAAAGAAAATACTTGAACAACATGGCCAGATGAAATGTATAGTATTCAGTAACACTTTCAGGAAAAAGTGCTGTCCAAGAGGTAGATGAGTACAAGGCATTTTCTGTGTTGCACAGTCAAACGAAGCAGAAAGAAGACACACCCCCCCCCAAAGCACTTGAGGAAAATATTAGGGATAATTCAAGGCAAAGTAAAATCTTGAATTTTCAACATCTCATTTTGGACATTAGAACTAGTATTTTAGTGTGGAGACCTTAGTGCTGTGTTTGTGTGTGTGTAACTTTTATATGGATGTGTGTATGTATGCGTAGGCTTCTAAGGAGATGTTTTATTAGACCAGTATAGCTGGAAAAAAAGCACGTAAGCCCCTTGTCAGTCTAATAGGAGCTATCACCTCTACCTTGAAACATTTTCTCTCACATCACTGTGATCATGGTTACAAGACCATTTACAAAAGAATTAAGAAAAAAAAAAAAAGAAAACTCCCGTGGTGAACTTACAAATGACATCTCCAGCATTCCTCTGCAATACTTGAGCCACTTAAAACAGAAGGTAAAAATAAGTGACTTCTGCAGTTCCATACTTCATCCTGAATGCTATAAAAACTCTTTATGTTCTCCTTAGTCCTAACAGACACAAGCATTAAGTTGCATGTCAACCAGGAGCCCTGGATAACAAAACAAGCTTTGACACTGGAGTGAGAGAGAGGCAGCAGCAGTGGGGTCTCGGTGTTGCAGTATAAACTGGAAGGTCCACAGGGAAATCTAAATGGTGTGGTTTTCTGTTTACCTTCAGATGACAATGTCCAAATGCCTCAACACATCACTGAATGTCTGTTACAAAAACTCCTGTCACTAAGAATAAAAATGGATGGATGGATAATGGTCAGGCTGGACCTTCTGCCTCTTGCCAGTACCATTGAGCAGAGATTTAAAATCAGCTTGTAAACAATATACAGCCAATCCAGACCTATAAACATTACAGATACATCCACTTACCTCTGAAGAGATACAAGGTTGGTTTCTGCTGGTGTCTCTCATAGGACTCTGGTTCATTGGCTGAAGTCAGTAAAAGAATTACTTGTTTCACAATCTTTTTTTTCCAACTATATTCACTGACAGCACCGAATAATTTTTTTCCTTTTTAAAAGCTTGCATTCTGCCTTAATTGAAGAAATAGGCAGAAAACCTAACAGCAATTACATCTTAACAGATAGAGGAACAGATTTCCCTTTTTTTAAACTTTTCTTTCACTGCCACCTCTTTCTAGCTCTTCCTGCAAGATCAACATTTCAGTATTTCCATCAACTGCAAAGCAAGGCTAACTCAAACATTTGCAAATAAAGATCAGTATGATGGCCACACAGGCTAGACCATCACAAAAGCCACAGCTTTGCCTATATTGTGCACATTGGTCTTCACAGTACAAACTGAGTGGCTTCAGGGGGATTGCAGGGACAAAGGGATGGTCAGCGTTAAATGCCAGTTTCCTGAAGTCTCCTTTTAGGATAAGGTACAGCTGCAAAAGCTGTGTGGTCCAGAAACCTTGTGGTATTTGGCTACTACGTAATATATTTCCACGCCAGCAATCCCTTCTATCCAAACAGATATATCCAAATCAAATGTCATTGCAGTGAACCTGCCCTCAGATGGGACACCCTAATCATTTAAAAAAGACAACAGCCATCCTCGCAAAGCATTCTAGTGCTAAAAGCTGTGGTTCTTATATAGTTCCTTTCAGAAGCAAGACTTCCTTGAAATTTATTTAATTATTTTTTTTAATTGAACTTTGAACAACCCATTCAGGTTACTTTGAAGAAAAATGTTGAATCAATCCATATTCTGAAACGCCTTAGAAAGAAGAAAAATCCCAGCAGTAAATCCACCTAATTAAGTGGGGGTGTATTGAGCCCATAGGCTATTACTGCATCTCAGCTTAATATTTTTAAACATCCTGTCTGTGGAGCAGGCAGTAAGCTCTCCTCATTAGTTCTTGAATGAAGCTGAATAGATCTAGCCCAAATTACAGCAAGATAAACCAGACAACTTAAGTGATGAAAATTGTACTTTTTGCTCTGCTTTAGGGACGCTTCTGGCTCATCTGTCCTCTGATCAAGGTGAGCCTGATAAAGCTGAAAATTACACTGTGTGACTGGATTGTACGAGATTATCTTTCCCCTGAGAAGTGATTTATTTTAGTAACTCTTGATGAATAAGAAATTTTCAGCTCCAACACGCTGCTCTTCTTGTGTGGGCATGGTTCCTTAATGCTTTGAGTGAGAGATCACATAAAAGAAACATAGAATATGAGTGGCTTACATCTCCTTTATGGTTCAAAGACAAATTGGCGTTATAAGACAGACCTTCAGGGACCACAAGTTTCATAAAAACTGGAAATTATTATCATGAGTTTGTAGGTTTAACTGCAAAAGTTACGGGCATGTCTTCCACTTTTTGAGTGTGAGGAAAATCCCGTTTTGGTTTTGAGATATCTCGCTTTGTAGAATTTGGGGGTTCTTGATCTTCAGACGATTCCAGGAAATCTTGTTTGGTAAGTTTGAAAATGAGGCGAGGATCTGGTTCAGAAAGAGATGGGCAATTGCAGCTCTCTCTTATTTTAAGAGCCTGTGAATACATAGGAAAACAAATCATGCTCATTCAGATAAGAAAATTCCCGAGAAGAAATGTAGCTGTATGGTAAAACAATGGAAAAAAAAAAAAAGAAGAATGAAATCAATGTTCTCACAAACAGTCTCCCAAAGAATGGATACTCTGAAAGGTACACCATAAATAGAGAGCTCTCCAACCGTATTATGGGATACTTGTCCATATCAGTACCTTTTACCTTTTAGTTTACATTCACATGTATATTAAATTTCAATTTACATTCACATGTGAATAATTTAATTCAGATATATTCTGTTATTCAAGTAACTATATGCAGATGTCCAACTCAAAAAAGGAGGAAAAAGTCTCCAGTAACATAATGGGCATTTAGCTGTCCAGCACAGAGGTCCAGATGGTTCATGGCTTTAGTTACACAAGTGATCTCATCTCCAAGAGGCAGTTCAATACACGGGTTCCAAGTATCTTGAGAATATAATGTCTCCATCATGTAAAAATTTATCAACTCGATAAAAAGATGAGCACTAAGAGACCAAACTCCAGCTCACTGAGTAAGTGCCATTGCTTCCATTCTACAGATTAGAAAGTAGAGGCACGAAGGAGTGCAAGTATTTCCCAGAATATCAAGATCCATTAGCACAAGCACACTCATACCAGATGATCCTGCCCCGTGGGCAGTCTGGGAAAGGCATGACAATAGATGAATCTAATGTCTCAAAGACTCTGTGAAGAAATGGATACAAAACTGTATAAAGGCAGCTATTTTAAAGGATGTTTAAGTTGTTCATTTTTAAAATGTTGAACATATCTTAATTAGTCCATACAAACAGGCAGCTCATTTTAGAGCTGGATACCATTGGATACCACACAACTAAGTGTGATGCAGCACTTTGCAAGCAGGTCTGTAGCCACACCTACCAGTATCCATGGATTCTCCTATATGACTCATTTAAACTAATGCAGAAAAGCAAGAGCCTACGTATCACAGAGCAAAATATTGTATGGGGACTTTTAGAGGGTCCTACAACTCTGCTGAGAATGATTTTTTCAAGATTTGTGTTTTCTTCGTGTTTCATTTTGCAAAATCAAAAGCTAGCCTGATAACCAGGATTTGTCAATGGTCACTGTGGTATGGTCACTTTTATGCAGTATTACCCGTATCTGGACCTCAGTTCCTGTCATAAAACTATGTGCAGATTAACATCCAGCTTCAGTTTTAATTCTTTCATGGGAAAAAAAATAGAAATGAAATGTCCGTTTTGTTCTACTTCAGTTCATAACCATAGATCTTGAAAAGGAATGGCCAGACCCATCTCAAGTCATAGCCAGGTGCCTCCTGAGCAGTACTGGGGACTCTTAGCAGAAAGTCTGGGTTAACTCATTTTTTCTGGAAGGATTAAAGAGGGGGAAGAAAAGTAACACAGCTTTCATAGCAGTCCTAGCACTGCACTTAAAAACCACAGCAGAACATTTGTAATCTGCTTTATATACGCCGTATTTGGCTGAACTATCAAATCAAATATTCCAGTATACCTATGCATAAGTATGCGCTCATCGTTTGGAAACAATCTGGTATCCTTCCATGGGAGACACTGGAAACATCTTACTGCAGCGGATTTTAAAATAGAAATGCAGAGCTTCTTAACTCATTTCTATGTATAAGGAGGTACCAAAACACATTTCTCCCTTACTTTACTAGAGTGAACTGATAAAAGAGTTTGCTATAAATGGCTAGAAACAAATAGAAGTTAATTCAACAAATGATTTTGGAAAAAGATTCATTCCAGGAATGCGGCGTGAGTTTCTCCAGCTGTTTCTTGCTGGAACGTAACACTCAAATGACTGGATACACAAGTCTGGATTATGTATGCAAATATTCCTCTTGTCTAACTTTAAAAAAATATGAATAAAGCTTTCAGTATTTGTTTTTCTACAGCATGATCGTCCATGTAGTCACCAGATGTAACTCTACCACTGAACGCTCTTCTGCTTCAGTGACCAATTAATTTCTAAACTGACATTTATGACAAATCAAGAGTTTTCTCTTGTTCTCTTCCAGAACATAAGCTGCTGCAAGACTGCATTAATGTCAAGCAGCATTATTCAAGGCAAATGGAAATTTAAAGATTTAGGCTGTATCTTGGAAAGGGCAACATAATCCTCTTTTAAACTAATTTAGCAAATTTATATCTCTGGTTTTCATGGCTATATAGTGCCTGGCCTATTTCCATGTTTTCACTTATCTAAAATACTAAAGTCACAACAGCAAAGGTTAAAAACAATACTTCAGAGTTAACATTTTTACTCCATGGATGTCTTTGCATTCTCGCTAGCCGTAGAGCTGTCCAAGGGACAGAAAGCATCCATTCAACACCATCAACTCCCATGCCATTAGAGCAGAGATGAGAATGGAAAGCTATGCTGACATGTCATCTCGCTGTTCAAGACAGCTATGACTACACAAAGTAGCCTTCGTATGTGTGTTTTGTTACTGCCATGCAACATCCAACCCCCATTCGAAAGTGTTCTTTCGCTGGCTCAATTGCTGCTATTTTGTTCCATGCCAGTAGCTCTGTAACATCATTAAGATGCCAGCACCAGGCTGAGAGCCTACAGTATAATTTTTCCTGAAAGATAAAACAATCCCACACGGTCAGCTGTACCGTACTTCAAAAACCACTAGCAACTTTGAATCCAGTAATTTAATACTGCTCAAGTCAATTGTTTTTTGACAGTTTGGGCAAGAGAACAAGTAAAAACATTCTTAATGAAGCACACGCATATTGCTATTATAGTAAGAACGTGTTTCATTGATTTATTTTTACTGAAGAACGTTCTCAATAAAGATGGACAGACCTGAGACAAGGTTACCTAGCTAGAGAGCGTAGATTCACCTGGGAGCTGAGAATACTTTAATGCTGTTCTTTTCAGGTTAACATTCACAGAGAAGTACTGCTGTTCAGAATAAAGACCACCTGCATGCTTACTGGTTCAGGGCACTGCAAATAAAATACCAAAACTATTGCTTGTAAGTAACAAAGGTAATGCTGGTTTTCTTATCAATACAATTGCAGTCACCTCCTGCAGTGTGCTGGGAGTGGGGAAGGCATAAGAATGAAGGAAGCCTGCCTCATCCTATTGCTTTCATGTAAAGCCTACCAGCAGAGACAGATAGAGAAACAAGTGATTTCTAGCTTGCAGTGTTAATCCTTCACCACTGTCACAGCTACCAGGCTAACTGCTGCATCGCAGCCCCTTACAGTCTGTTGGAGGGTGTCCTACCTCAGGCTGCCAGCTCTCTCAGTATAAAAGCCACATCATTCTCTTGTCCACAAACCAGGCCAAGGGTTTACAGTTCCTTGTGGTGAACTGCCATTACCTCAGCAGGGCTGACTTTTCCTCTGACCTTGCAATTCTGACAAAAACTAGGAAATAGCACAATAGTGTAGGGGGAAAAAAGTAAAAAAAAAAAAAAGTTACACTGCTGCAAAATGAATTACAATTAGCAGGACTAGGGAAGACAACAGGTTCTACAAAAGAAGTAGTAGTAAAAAGATGATTAAAAGAATGGAAGTTTTGTTCTTGATGTTGAAGAAAAACAACATATATAATGCTAATACTTCAAATCTTTCACTGCTTCTGTTGGCACAGAAAAGAAAAACTGTGGCAAATTATTTAATAACTTTATGGGGAAAACAGAAAAACAGGTCAGTATTTTTTTATTCTTACTTTTCTTTAAGTTTTCACATTAACAGGCTTAATTAATAAGCATTGCACATCATAAGCAGGAAGCAAATATGCCAAACCATTTTTGAAAAGTAAGCAAAATAAATAGATCTTCAAATATCCAAAAAGCATTAGACTAAGTAATAAGCAGTAATTACCCAAACAATAATAAAACTAATAAATAGCCAATGTGGATTTCACAATGGCAGGTCTTGCCAAAGTAAATTAATTACCTTTTCTTTTTTTGACAAGTTAATTGACCTAGCAAACAAAGGAGAAGCACAGTGATATATCCCAGCTTAGTATTATTCTCAAAATTATCTCAATATGACATTTCCACAAGAAAGAGTGGGAAACGGGAGTTAGAGTAAATCAAAAATGGAACCTGAGCCAACAACATGATGCCAAAAAAGCAAATGTCATGTCAAGACGAATTTTTGTGTCACAGGCAAGGCTCAGTGGATAACCTTCTGCTTTATTCAGTATAGCTGAGGCTTCAGCTGATGCACAGTGGCTTGGGAAGTCCAAAAACTTGTACCTATTTCCCTCAGCTACAGTAGCTGGTCTAACAATAGGTGTTGTATTGTCCTGAGAAACATTCCAGCCTCAAAACCATCAGCATATGAAACAACAATGCTCACAGTGGTTCTGATAAGTCTTAAAATGTAGAGTTTCTTCACAGAGAGATACTAGAGAGATAAAAAGGTCCTTATTGAAATCTAGCTTCTTCCCTGGGCTCTGAATATCTATTGGCCATTAATATACAGTAAACATACTGTTCTAAAAGGCTTTAAGTATGTGAACAATGAAACAAAAAGGCACTGATATCGAACAACAATGAAGCCCTGTGATTCCCTTTAAATGCCTGAGATCCAGCTTCAAGAAGGCAGCTCTCAGATGAAGGCCTCCAACAACACTTCTACACACCTTCTTTCATATTTATTCCACTTCTATAGTATCAACCTCACTTAGATGGTGAGCTTCTGTTAAAATCAGGTCCTGTTTTCTCATCCTACTCCAAATATTTAAGGTAAAAGAAACCATCTCCTCAATCATCTTTCAGAAGACAATTTCCTAGCCTGCACAGCTGTTGAAAGAGAGAGTGGCTAATAAAAAGATGAAGATTGCTCCACCCGCTAAACTACAAGAGATAAGACAGAAAAAACATGACTGTCAGTTCTACATAGCTGCTCAGTTATTTAAATTATTTGCTCCGTCTTGGGTTAGAACATAAGTAATTTATTTCATTAACACTTTATAAACCCATCAATAACTATGAAAATAAAGGATCCTGAAGCCTTTATGTTCAATCTAACGAAAATTGAGGCTCCACAACGAATATCATTTTCCATTTAGCTGCTATAATGCATTAGAAAATCCATCAAAACAGTCTCACAACTTGTTTTTGCAGAGTACTGAATTTGTGTGGATTAATTTGGAATATTCAGTGTAGCCAGTCTCCAACCTCTTACCCCTCATGCTGATTTTAAGCTATGCCATCATTTAGATTATTTACTCCATTCATTCTCATGAAAGGATTCATGAAAGTCTTTTTTTTCTCCTTTGAAATCAACAAACACCTCAACAGTTTAGTGCTCTCTCTGCCAATAAATCTTCAACCATCTTTACAGTTTGGAATTGAGAAAGACTGAAAGTGACTGAGAGTTTAAAAAACAAGACGAAGAAGAAATTACTGGGTGGTTATAAGAAAGGGAATTTCCAAACACAGTTTAGCTTGTTGAAGAACAGTGCTGTTGTGAAGTGCTTCAACTGTGTATTTTAAAAGGAAAAAAAAAAAAACAGGCAAAACCCAAACCATGTTATTTTTCTGTAGTGATAAATAACGCACTAAAGAAATAGTAAGCACACTAAGACTACTAAACTTGGAACAGTTCTCTGACCTTAAGGTATCAGCAAATAGCACATCAGAGAATCCCCAAGTAGTTTTCCACTTGGCATTCCTCTGAGAGGAAATCTAAAGGAAAGAACAGAGGAAAGACTGCAGATTGATGGGTAATTGCGTGAATTAGCTCATGTTCCTTGGAGTGGGGTGAAATTTGCTCCCTAATGTGATGGAACAGAGATGGGGGGGGGGACACACACGGAAGCAGGCTGTAAAAGTCTATAGAGACACATCATACCTAGGGCTATAAAGAAATCTTCTGCTGGGGGTCTGATGTTCTTCTGAGGCAGTTGAGGTGTACTCAATCCCACATCAGTTGGGGTGACAGGATAGAATGAAGCCTAGGGCTAGCCACCAAACCACAAGCAGTCAAAACAGTTTAGGGATATAACTTAAAAACTGGCTTCCAAAATGGCAAAACAACATAAAAGAATGGATAAGACCCATGACACTGTCACATCTATACAAGGACAGCCATTCAAAAGGACAGCCATTCAAAAGCAAGAATACTACAACTTTGATCAGAAATGAAAAAAACCAACCCAGAACATAACTACATTTTACCTGAGCTACCTTAGTTTTTCCTCCTTTGATGTTGTGAGCTTTCTAACAGAGAATTTCTGTAAGTATAAACACAATGCTAAAAGAGCATATTGAGAATTAATACCATAGTAGCTCATGAATCAAGACCAAACTAATTCTGGCAACCTTGCTAAGAGAAAAAGACACACTTCCTTCAACTCTGCTCACCTCTGGGATAAGCCGGTCCAAGCGCTCAGCTCTATTTTCATAAGAAGGGTGCGTGGAGAGCCACTCTGGTAACTTCTGCTGCCCTAGAACGGTATTTGCTAATTCCAGTTGCTGCCAAAACACGCTGCTTGCTCGTACATCCACGCAAGCCTGAAAGCAGAAAGGAAATGTATACACCATTATATTTTCTAAGTAATTCAATACACATCCTAATGGATATTGCATTAGAAAAAAACGCCTTAAGTTTTATTTTTCCAAAGCCTGTTGAGATGGTCCCCCCTCATATCCGACAGGCAAAGGCTACTCTGAAATATCAAAATGCACTAACTCATCCAGATAGTCACTGGATTTGTTCACTTCAACGTCTGTGTAATTGCAGCAGTCTTAAAAAACTTACACCTGAAATAAGCAACTCAGGAGAAAAAGAGATTTGTGATTTATTGCACGTATTTGTTCTTTAGAATCGGTTGGTTATTTCAAGTTATTTCTGCTTGATATGGTACAATAGAAGAACAAATTAATCATCTCCACAGAGTTAGGAAATTCACAGGAAGAAGTCTAGAGTCAAAAATATAAAGTGATAATAATCCATATTTAAATATCTCTGAAAAGGAACTGCTAGGGCTTTTCTGGGAGCAATAACGCTGCCTTTTTCAAGGGTGATCTGTGTAATCTACAACAGACTAAAAAAGCAATCTACAGAATTCCTGTCTCTCTCCACAGAAGTATATATTCAACCATAGGAGTCACAGGCCACGAACTTTGAGAATGGCATTTGTATATCACCAATAGACTCCTTTATACTTGCATTTGGGGGGGGGAAGAACAAGATTTTTTACATTAATTTTCATCTGTTTAACAGCCAAAGAGACAACTACTCAGAAGGTAAGAAAGTTATCCTTTCTTTTTTTTTCCCATAAATACAGAAGTGGTGCTTGATCTCTCGAATCTATTTCTTAAAATTATTATTGTAAAATGATTATCTGTACAAGCAGAGAAAAGCTGAGATACCACTTTGCTTGTTTCTTTCTGGTATGACCCTACATCTTTGGTATTACAAAGCAGCGAGCACCCACAGAGCAATGACATTTTTTTCTTAGATTGTATTAGTCCCTTAGATGACTTTAAACTACAAATGTCCTTGCAATTCCAGAATCAAAGTAAATACTAAAAACTTTTCCTTTAATACTAATATTTATTAAGAAAATATTTTTTTCCTTATGAAATATTAACACTAGATGGTGCTGCTTTCATAGTTATCTAACACTTATCTAGCTCTCCTGCAGCTAGAAATGAAAAAGCTGGTTTAGTTCCTTTAATTTAGAATTAAAATCCACAGCGACAAAAAAAAAAAAAAGGAACTGAAAAAACAAATTACGGAAAAGAATGCTAAGTAGTTTCTGATCAAATTTTTGTCTTACTCTAGTGGATCCACATTATTTTTATGGCTGTATTTAGACTAAATGGTTAAATACTAGGGCAATATTGATATCCTTCATACTTATTAGCAATGACAGAAAATATAATCACAATATCAAAAGGTTCTTAAAGTTTACTGAATTGTTATCAGAATAGATATTGTAGATCAGAATATAGATTAGATATAGATATTGTAGATCAGAATTTAGGTGAACTACAATACGGCAAAGAATTCCTCAGAATTTCTCACAACAGATGGAAACTTAGTGGGAAAAAATCTAAAGGGCAACTTATATCTTAATTTATATACAATTAAATATATCCTTTACAGAAGCTCACTGTTTGGCATTCTTCTCTATAAGTATCTAGCTTTGTCTTCTAATACTAATGAACTACAGAGAAAATACACTGTGCAGTGAATAATGCACACCTTAACGAACTTCAATTTCATTACATACAATTTAGCCAGAGTGACTCTGTCTTCACCTGCATACTGTTTTATTTCCCACTACTTTCTTAGTTTACCCATCTTCAAAAGTTTGGGATCCCTCTCACACAGAGTTTACCTCTGTAAGAAGTGTGAAACTCCCTCTGATTATAACAGAAACTGAAAAACATCTGGTAAATTGCTAATAAAAGAAACCAGTTGTAGTTACCTTTGCTGCAAACTGAAGTCCCACTTTATCAGCTTCAGCCTCCAGTGTTCTGCTGTATGGTCTATCAAACATAAACTGCAAAGAAACACACCAAAGCTCTATTTCTCAGTTTTGAATGTGTACAATCCTAGAGCATTGTAGCTATTTTTCTAGTCTTCTCTTAGGAAATGATGTTTATCTATCATGTTCATAATGCATGGGATCAGTATTAATTTTCTTATGTAATCACAGAATTCCATTCTGTCATTTATTGATCCTGTATTCAGTGGAATTTAATTCAAATTATACATATTTTCACAGCCCTTTTCATCAGACAGTCTCACAGCATTTTGCAGCAACCAGAAGGTCAATGACAACTTTAAACTTCACTCTTACTTGTAATAAGATTTTTGCAGTAGTAATGGTATGTGAAAAATTCCAGTGGCTCCCTTAAACTTTTATGACAACTATCTTTGAACCTGGTAGGATCTATTTTGTATGGAATCCACAGTATGGATTGTAGCCATAAACATTTTCACGCAGAAATCGCTCCTTTGCCATGATTATGCCCCAACACAAGGTGCAAATTGCCCTTGAGAAAAGAAACTGAAGACCATCAATCTGACCCACTCTTCTCCCTTCGTTCTAGGGTGTGACAATGTTATAATGCACTAAAGACAGCTGCTGTTATTTCCTTTACTTTTCCTCTACTTTTCTGCTACTAGCCAGCCACACACACAAGCCTAAACAAATCCCCCTATGATTCCATGTAGCAATTCTTACACTAGATATAGCTTATGACCAAGCAGGGCTCCAGATTTATCTTCTCATCATTACCAAAATTTCATTAACATGCAAGAGACTTAAATATGTCCTCTGCAGTTTTTGAGAATTCTGTCTGTTTCTTCTTCAGATCTAAAATTACAACTATAATCTGAATCTCTTGAGAAAACCTGAGCTCTCTTTCACAGTGTGCTTCTAGTCAATAACATCTCAGCAGTGGTCACACAAACGGGTCCCAAGGCATCTAACACACACTACTCATCTGCTACTAAAAAAATCTTTTTTCTTTAAAGAAAAGCTTTTGTGAACATGCTGGAATTAAAAACTAAATCTTCAAACTCTCACCTAAAAACCCTTGTCAGAAATTATACAATTACCAGAGTTGTCTGTATGTTGAAGGAATATGTGGAACTTAAGTTGACTATCTAAAATTGATAATTTCCACAAGGAACCCAAATCTGATGGTGTGAAGTGGACAAGAAAGGGAATAGGAAGTACTGCATCTCTATATACTAGTGTGCAGGAGATGAGTAAAACTCAGTCAAGCTTTGTGCTATTCCAAGAATAATTCCTAGGCTTTAGCTTCCATATGAAATCACTGCTGCTGTCAAAGCAAAGCCAACACGTTTCAGTTCAGAAATACGTGACTGAAGAACAACCATGAATGTACAGTGTAAGAGAACTTAAGATTTCTTAAGGGAAGGAAACCAGCTAGCTCTGGAGAAAAAAAAGCAGAGCTGGAGCTAACCTGCCAAAAGGCCTACTAAGAGTCACTGGAAACTACTTACAGTCAATAATAAAAAAATAAATAGTCAGCAGGTAAAAAAAGTTAAGCCTCTGAGGACAAAAAAGAAAAACAAATACTGAAACAGAAGCAGGTACTGCAATGTGGCTTAAATAACCCTTTCACAGGGTGGATGCTAAAACTTTAAAACTTAAATACAGTTACCGAACAAGAGGAAATTAAATATCCTGAGAAAATGTGCAGAAAAATTCATTTTCACATAAGCACAACAAACACTGTACTCCTGGGTGACTAACAGAAACAAAAATTTTCTGTTCAGTGTCTTTTATGTATGGGATGAAAGCTTTGTCAGCATCAGTCACTTATTTCTTCTCTACTACATATTGTTTAAACCAAGACAGTACTCTACCATAGCTCACATTAGACAGATCTTTTCTACAGAACACTAGGACTATGAACTTAAACCCAGATTCCATTTGCAATCTAAAGCACAACTCCACTCCATGATGCCAAAAGACCAGTTGCAGTTAGCCTAGGAGAGGAGAAAGGATGCTGACAGGCAGTTAAATCTTGCTGTCTAAATTATGAGCAGTCTCAGGATTGATTCACACTTTGTTTTTTCCAAATTCAGCTCTTCAAAATGCTGGCTAGAATTCATCAATATATTGTTTTCTTAGCTTGTACAAATATTCAAGCTCTTTAGAGATAATTTATGTTCAGAATCCACATGTCTACCCATTAGCATAAGAACTACCAAAACAGATTGGTTATGTTTAATTTCATGTTTTTGAGGAATGGGGAAATCTTGGGAAAAGCATCAAGTCAAAGAAACGAAAGAGCTCTTTCACATAAATTCAGATTCAAGTTTTATGATGTAAGCAAAATTTCTTTTTAAAAAATCCATTTTTAAAAAAAGAAATGGATCAGTAACTGTCCAGAAGCAGAGAGTAAATCAGACTACTGAAGGAAACTGGCACCGCAAAGCCTCTGAATGTTACTTTATTGGAATATATGCTGTCTGAAAAGATTATTTCAGTACGTTTTATTATAGCATGGTTTATACTTCAAAAGAATGTCTGGATTCTCAGTTTTCTTATCTTAGAAACCATTCTTACTACTAAGAATATATGTAAAGAATTCCATATATTTTATTTGGTTTAGAAACAACAACTACTCAAAATAAAAACATGGCATTTCAGCATACACAGCTAGAAAGGGTGAGCTCTGTTTCAAAAAGACAATCACCTAACTTAATTGGCACGCAGGTACTCAGAGCCTGTGCAGCTAATTCCAGTCATTTCAGGAGAGCTGAAGTTCTGCAAGATGACAAATGAAAATACATGTCACCTACAGCAGATGCAGTTTTATAAAAAATTATTTCATTCCAAAACTTACTCGAATATTAATTTTCCCTTACAGTATTTCTCCACTTGTCTTTTTCACCAAACATACTATTCAGTGATACTATCTCCCTAAGATTAAAAATGTTTTTCCATGGAACTCACAAAGAATATGAAACGTCAGTCTTACCTCCTGCAACTTGCTCTGAATCCACTGGCCAACAACTGCCAAACTATCACGAGGACAGATGGCCCAAATCACAGTGAGAAAGATGAGTGATAGAAAATCCAGGAAGTGAACCAGGCTGGCTTTCTCTGCCTGCAAACAAAAATTGTCCCGTTTTCATTCCTTGCTGTCTTGACATTTCTTTGCAACACAAGAGAATTTGAAAACACTTTTAAATTACTTTTTTCTATGCAGCCACAGGACAGGGCAAGCATAAGGTCCTCTGCTTGCAAAAAAGTGGATACAAGGTACTTTCGATCTAGAACCCACCTCAATTGCATAAATACAGTTGCAACAAATACATTCTGTCTATCTCCCGATTAGAGATTCAAAGCTTGAGATAAGAAGATGGCAGCATGCAGATGAGAGTTCTTTAGTAAAAAATGACATTAAACACCTCAGTTGCAAAGAAAAAAAAAATCTATTAAAAGACCTAGAAGACTGTTCTTTACATTAATTTGAGAAGAGACAGACATTATTTAGACAGGAACACTAATGGGTTAAGGGGACACCGGGCATAATATATTTATTTTTTACTTTTTGTTGTATTCCTTTAATTTCAGAAACTGAGAGATCCTGAAGAAAGAAACTGAAATTCTTCTGGTTTTCAGAGCTCTATTTGATATGCAACAAATTGATCTTAGCACTTACAAGCTGGATCGTGCAATACTTTTCTCTATGCCAGTTGGATGGCACAGATTCCATACAAAGTCATTTTTATTATTAGAAATACTTTTTTTAGAAGTTTAACAAGTTAGTTGGCTCAACTGAGCCCAAGAAACTATGATTTGAACTGCTGCTTATCCAAAATCATGCAAGATGCAGTACAGCAATTCTTCTGTATTTCCACTGCCTTTAAAATGTATTTACCCATTTCCAGATTAGTTTTGTAATTTTAGCAAGATCTTTATGTTTACAAGCTTCTCAAACTGATTTCTTCTATGCATGTAATTTTAAAAAAAGTTCTATTCATTGCCCATCCATCAGTTCGGAGGCAAAGAAGCCCCTTCTAGCAAATCACCACAGTCTAGAACAGTAAGAGATTGCTACACCATCCTCTTTTTTCATAGTTTTAGCTGCAAAGGACAACAAAATTACTACATCCATTCCATTCACTTGGCAAAGAACTACCCATTTCAACACATCCATGTCAGGATATGGAAAAATTAAGCCTGTGAAAACAATCATCTCTAAGTGAAGATTCAAGCTCCAGGCATTCTAGAATTTGGCATTCTAAAACTGTGCACTACTATAATAATATAATGTATTTCAATAATCATAGATGTATTTTAGAATAATTTATTAAAGTATATCCACTTCTGAAGTTATTAACAAGTGCAGGAGTAACAAAACGAGTTGCTGAGGGCCTCTAGTTTCTTCTATCTGCATTACAGGGGGAAAGGCATCTGCAGACCAAGTTCTAAATGACTGTTGATAGTGAGCCACAATCCAGCTATACAGCTATGGAAACAGCTCTGGTAGACTTTGTGCCAAGACTGACTACACTACAGGACTTCTGACAGTTATTAAATACTACACAAGTAATACAGCCATACTGCAGCAGAATACTCTCATTTCAAACTCCATTTTTCATTACCTAGAAAGAGTCACACCGAAACTTGGGTTGGTAGTGATAAAAAAAAATAAAAAAAATCTTAAAGTAATTAGAATTCAATTAAGAATTTAAGACAGCTTTCTTTAAATACTTACTGCATGTTCCAGCACAGCATGAGCTATTTCATGTCCCAAAATGAAAGACAGCTGATCAATATCACAAGCTGCATCCAGCAATCCCGTGAAAACAAATACTTCACCATTCTGTAAACACAATGAGAATGAAAATTAAACAGAAGAGACATAAATAAAATTCTAGTTTGATATTACTAATCATTTTTGTGTTGGGTTCAACTTACTGGCAACACAAAAGCATTTATTTCTGGTTCGTCTACCACGTGGATAACCCACTTGAGTGCGGAGACCTGTGGGATGTCCTTACTGCTTTCACATAAATGACCAAAAACTTTCTCCACAACCTGATAGCGTGCATCTGTCTCAGGTAACATTTTACTTTTGAATTTCTCCATCCACTGGAAAAAAAAAAAAAGTCATTGATTGCCATGCAGAACAAATGTACAGTAAATGACTAATTGGTGAACTAATTTAGATTTATTGCCTGCAGCCACTAAGTTTGAATACCTTTTTCTTTCATATAGCTAAACCAAATATACTGGAGTTCAGACTTTCAGACCACAAGTTAAGGATTAGCAAACTTTAAAGTAAGTAAACTGACCACAGTTAAAAATAAAATAGCATAAACCTGGTCCTACAGCATCCTGTATTTGGCATTTTCCTAACACATTGTTAAGCTTGCCATCACAGATCGGCAAGGTGGACAAATTTATACAAAAGATGTAATTTGAACATATCCTTGTACTTATTCTGTTCTTATTTTGCATTCTCTGTCAAGACAGGAATACAGTGAGATTTGTGTATGAAATTTCACTGACTTTAGAAGAGTCACAGAACTGAAAGTGGTAGAAATTAGGACAATGGACAGTTTAAAAAGAGAGCAATTGAAGAAAGATGAGCTGATCCAATGAAGAAAAAGTAGAACTGAATGCAGGTGGAGAGCATAACCTTACAAAGCAACAGCTTAAAAGAGAGGACCTTGAACAAATTCCAAAGATTGCTCAAATCAGCACTGAAAACAGTGACAGGTGTCACCGCACTCCTATGATATTAGCTATGCTTTTATTGCTATTACCACATTTCCATGTTTCTTGTTATATTACAGTAAAATGATTAGAAACGTTTGCTACATACATCTGATGTGCTCTTTAAATATCCTGTGCCCCTGAGCAGTTTGCTGAATGGAAACCCTTAAAAGGATGGAGACAAGAGGAGGGGGTAACTGATGGGGGTGCTCTCCAGGGCTCCAAGTGTGAAACTCAAACTTTATCAAGAACCCCACGACGTTTGTTTGCCCATCCCATTAATTGGAGTATCTCATAGATTAAAAAAAAAAGCATTAACAGTTTTAGAGTGTTTTGAATTTCTCTTTTAATTCTTACCATATCGTATTCCATCTGTGACAGTTCCCTAAAATGCTCTTTTCCAAAGACCAGCAGCCGCGGGCGCCCAGTGATGGGTGTCTCCTCCAAGTGAGTGAAATAAAACATGACAAATAAAACTCCTAAGCCACTGAAACCCAGAAGTATCTTCCATTTATTTTTTCTCGCGCTTTCTTTAAAAAGTTCCCTTTTATGAGGAGGAAGTGCTTTCCACCACTTTCTTATGCTCCTGTAAGACAAAAACAGTGTTAATTTAGGACACGGTTAAAGAGGAGTTTGTTAGTGCCTGCCCGTGCTGCATTCTCTGTTACAGTCTCACCTCATGTGAGTGCTCATGGAAGGTTATCCTGTAAGCAGCTTCTACCCCCATCCATTTCTTCCCTCCCACAGGAAAAAGAATTCCCTTTAATGTCTCGGTTCATCTCCCTCTACCACATGCAAATGAGACGAGCAAAGGATACAGATCTAACACCTCTGACAACAGAAACGATTTCTTGTTGAGCAAACTTGTCAGTCAAGGCTCCAGGGCCAACAAAATTTTGCACAGATATTAAAATAAAACCACTACAAATGACACCTACCATTCTCCACAAACTCACCCACACATCTTTGCATAACGGGGTCCTACACTGACAGAGGAAATAAGAAGGTATTTTACCTTCCAAGAATGATAGCAAATAACTTCTGAGCTGGCTTAACAATAATCCAGAAAAGAGGAAACGGTGCAGCCTGAAATGATGGTGAAGTGCGAAAAGGCCTGACGATCTGAATGTTCCAAGCAGCAAAACGATGTGGGAGCTGCCCTGCAGAAGTGATCTGGAAGGATGTGGTCTTCTCCCACAACGTCTGGGGAGCCTGGAAGCAAAACCTTCCTGAACTGTGGTATGCATTCTTGTATTCCTCTGTATTGAAGACATTGAAGAGACGCCTCTGTCCTTTACAGATGAAGTTTCTAGAGTTGTCAGGGCTTCTAGTTAAAAACCAGTTTCTAGTATTTCCACTTAAATCCAGCCTTTGGCATCTCTCTCGCGTCCAGCTGACTTGAGTTTGGCAATGTCCTGTGCAAGACCTGCAGAGACTATTGCACTTCCCCTGCTTGGTCAAAGGAGCCAAATGAGAGAAAATACAGTTCCTACTCGGCAACTTTAGACCACAGATGATACTCATAACTTCTTTGGTTGGTTAGCCTGAAACAACAAAAAGAATAGCATAACGGTATTAAGAAAACCACTTGTGGCTGTTTGCAGGAAGCTCTGACACATTATTTCATTTTATCTGAACAGATACCATGTATTTGTTTGTCAAGAGTTGCATTGCACACGAAAAATCAGTTACAACTACATCCCGTAGCAGTTTTAAGGTACTAGTAGGCTTTCAACTGTAAAAAAGCCACTGTCTTTTACCCCTGGGAACAAAACAAACTGTGCTTTGGGTGTGGGGTTCCCCCCCCCACACTTTTATTATCACCAGATCAGAATGACTGCAGGTGTCCCTCATAGAAGACATGTGTCCATCATCACCTTTCTGTCCTGGGCTGCTTGCCAAAAGTGCTATTCAACCATACTGAGGAAAACCGGGATCCAGGGAGCGTTTTGTTAATTCTTTGCTCCTCAGGTCCGGGTGCTCATCTGCTGCACCCGGCCTAGAAACCAAGCCTCTCGCAGCCGGTAGCCCCTTACTCACAGGGTAAGGAAAGATCACAGCTTTCCCGCCGAGCAGGCCCCGGTGTCCCCCCGCCCGAGGCAGTATTCGTCCCCCGCTGGCTCT
>JANHFX010003121.1:145574-166550 GCA_027560015.1 Chloroceryle amazona | reverse complement strand
ATACAATTTTTGAGTTTTATTTCCACAGTAACTGTAAGTCACTCTTTCTCACTGTAAGTCCACTAGAAAAAAGTCCTAACATCCAGGTCTCCCCACAATTTTGGACTGGTGACAGTAACCCCCCCCCCCCCCCCCACCCCCCACCCCCCGATAATAGAATTATGAGCAGGAGAAACAAATATGGAACTGATTCAAAGAATTTATTGCTTTATGGCCTTATGAAAATGCAATGCCATGGTGTAACCTCTCTGTATAAGGTAATGGTCTAAGCATCTGTTACTGTGGTTAAGAGCTGAATGTGGTAGAAACAGTTGGTTGTGTGCTGGAGATTTCCACCAGGATGCGGATAAAGGCAAACATCCCTTGAAGTAAGTGTTAACTTTTTCCTTCAGTTCAAAAATGATGTCTGCTGAAGATGCTGCCACCAGTAAGCATCTCCTTTCTTTTATTTTTTTTCTCTAGCTGTGCAGTAGGTTGCACAGATGGTCTAGCATAAAGAAGGAAGAAAATAAGGATGATGGTTTCTGATGGATTTATTTGTATACAAGTCCCAACAAACATAAGTATTAAATAGCTTCAGGGTTTTTAAGTTGTCATGAGTATACAGAAGACTGGCGACACATCACTAAAGCTGGATTATAATTTTTAGTAGATAAAGTAGATTTTAATCTTAAAGTGGATTTTTAGTGGAAACTTGTAAATGACTGAACTTGTTTCTGAAAAATGTTAACATATTGGGGGAGAAAAGCAAATGTTGTTTCAGGAGGAAATAATACTTAAAAAAAAAAAAGTCTTGATGCTATTGTTAAGACTAGTAGATAGAAATTACCTTTACCTATTACTTTTTACACACAGAAGTGTTTGAACAGATGATATGAAGTACTATTGGCTATAAAACTTGCCAGTCTGTCATCTGAGTGATGATGAAAGTCAGAACCCTGCTGGTCAATAAGTGCTGAAAACTGGCTTTCCACTAGTTCTCCCTTATAAGCTTTGGCTGTCTGCTAAATGTCAGGAGGAATGGACTGATCAGAAAGAGGTTAAAGAGCTCACCTCACAACAGCATAGGTTATTACATTTTGATTTTCACCTTCTCTTTTGTTCCCTTTGGTGGCAACTGCTCGGCTATCATGGGGGATTGGGAGGTGTCTTTATCTCCAGTTGACTGCATTTTAAATTGAATTGTAAGCAATGCTTATATGTGTTCTAATGCAAAGATGTCTTGGATGAAAACTTAACTGAAAGTGGTATGCTTGCATGCAAAACAGTGGAGATGGGCTAGTCAGCATTTTTGACATTCTTCCAGTTAATGAATTATGTCTGTCAGTGAGTGACAGTATGCTGCAGAGTTGCAGGGAGATATGACATGGTAAGAAAGTGTGGACGTGCTGGGGTTGCAATTTAGGTATTTTACTTCCTCCTTCAGCTACTGGAGAGGAGGAGGAAATGATTCCTCTTTTCTCCACTTTTACTCATTGACATTGATGACTCCATCCATAGTAATTTACTGCGTATTTGGGCTATTTCTAGCTCATTGTGTAGGTATGTAAATTCTTGTGCTGGAAGAGTGTATGGGGTGGGAATATGGCTGGGAGAAAAGCAGAGGTCCTTTTCTTCTCCTCCTGACAGCAGTGCCAGCTTTGATGGGAGCTGGTTTACAAGTCCTGGCGTCTGGGACAAGGTGCTACTCTTCCTACTCTTTCTTTTGCAGTCTTTCCTGTGTCTGCCCTCACCTACAGTTTGGCATTCCCAATCCCAAGGATTGAAGTTGATGTGTTTTTTGTTTATTGCTGTGTGTCATGTCTCCCCTCCCAACGTTGCTGAATCCTGCCAGATTCCAGTTTTACTCTGTTGACAAGGTGACAGCCAGCACTGGAGGTACCAGCACTCTCCGGAAGAATCCCAGCATTCATTAACATTTGAAAATTGCCTGTCTTTTATCCACCAAGATCATTTACTCCTGTTTTGCACAGAGAGTTTAAATGCTGCAGGGGAAAAAAACAAACAAACAAACAAACACCAAAAAAAAAAAAAAACCAACCAAAAAACAGGCTTGCTAAAGGAAGCTTCCAAGCTTAAGGAATACTTTTATTCAAAGATAACTTTCTTGAACACGTGTCCTTTCTTTGTAGTCCACTCTGTGTATTTTTCAGCATGAAATATTATTTACAGTTTAATGTCAAGCTATTGCTTGACAGTGAAAGTTACTGTAATTTAAATCACCTCTCATTAACTTAAAGAAGACATTGCAGTCCTGTCTTTCTGGGCATCTTCATGAACTGAAGCATGAAAGCATGATCTAGTGATGTCTAAATAAAATAATTGCTTTAGAACTGCAAATACTGATATCCTCTGGAGACATGTTTGGTAACTGTCAGGTTGTTCCACTTATGTATGAGCATGTAGGCAACTTGGTTTCTGTATAGTGTCTACAGGATTCTCTCATATTCTTCTAGTTCAAGACAGAGAAACACAGAGGAAACTGGAAGCACTGGTAGATAGATTTTTTTATTTTTTTTTTTCACCTTCTGATTGCAGAAAAGCAGTGTGGTATGGAGCAGAGAGAATGAAAAGACTTTCTGAAAGACTGAAGTATCAGGTGGTGTAGCATGGTATATGTGGGAAGTTAAGTACTTTGAACACAGAAGGGGAAGTTTTAAATGCTTGGTGACTCCCAGATGGAATGGAATTAGTCCTGCATGTTTGCGGGTGGATCAATGTCTTTGGGTATCAAGTCAAAGAAGAAGTTGGTCAGCCCTTAAAGAAATAGGGAAGGAGTGATGTGTTTGGTGGGACTGAAGGTGGAGTGTGTGAAAAAGGTTGTGTGGGCCTGTGAGAATGAAGGTGTTTTTTGTGGTCACCTTAATAATGAACTATAAATAAACCCTGCAGGCCATTGAAGGATGAAAAGCAGTTGTGAAGGGCCTTTACTTACATGCAAGAAAGTACATTCTACTCAAGCTTTAATTTTACCAGTTGCTAATAAAAATGCATTAAATATAGAAAATATTTATATTGGTAACTGAATTGTCTTTTTCTTCTCTGTCTGCTTCACAAGTGTGCATCTCATATACTGATAAGTACGGTCTGTTTACTTGTACACTTTATGCTACTTTTTTTCAAGTTTAAAAGGGTTTGTTTTAATAGAGCATCTCTATTTAGAACAATCGTTTTGTGCAGCTAAGGTATAAGTATGCTCAAGCCTTGGCTAGTAATTAGCTTTTCTTATTATCAGATAGCAAACTTGCCTGTGGACCTGAGACACTAAAATGACATAATTGCCTTCTGATATGGAGATGGATATTTGTTTTTCCACAGACTTACTTTTCATTTTGTTGAAAATATAGTATTGATCCATTTCCAAAGAGAGAACAGTGGGAAGAGCAGAGAAATCAAACAGTATGGGTCTCTACAACCACATAATAAAAAGCTCAGGTCAAAGAGTTTGAACTCTATTCATATTCTGTTCATTTTCATTTAGCAACTACCAGGGTCATGATGCAGGATGGTGCCAGGGAAAGAGGAAGAAAGAATAAGATACTGAGTAGAATTGCAGTGATACATGTTTGCATTTGGTGTAAACAGTTGAATTGAACAAGGTTGTAAAGATACAGTATATTTGGCCATTACATTTTACTGAGAGACACCAACCAGAGCTCCAGTGCAGAAGACTGTGAAATGATTACAATTCTCCCATGGTGGTTCATATGCTTATCATCAGTATCCTCATCTGAGCTTCACGACTGTTAATCACAGGAGGCTGCATCGTGATTAAGCCCACTGCATTAGTTGTGAATAGCTCTCCTGCTTGAAAAGGGAGGAGACGAAAAGGCTCAAAAAGATAGTTGGCTGGAAAATGTAGCTGGCAGAGGGATGAGGTGACAATTGAAGAGTCAAACTCTTGGTTCATGTAAGGAGGCACAGAATTAGATTATAGTCCTCAGAAAAAGTCAAGTAGATTGTTAGCATGGCTGAATGCCAGGCTGTTTCTTTTCTCCTTGCTTCAAAAACCATAGTGAAGTTGGAACCATGAGTGAAATGTTAAGACCAGTGCATAAAATCTTATTCTGTCAGCCCCTATGTAGCTGGTATTTCCCATCGGAAATCAGAAGGAATGGATGAATGGTTATTAATATGTAATGAGATCTTGTGGAAACAATTGCATTGCAAGCAAAGGAAAAAGAGGATTTAGAGAAGGGAATCATTCATGCGAAAGTTCGGCTTGCTGTGCTGGTGTGGTAGTGATAATAGGGCAGGCATGGTCCTGAAGGCTTGTGCCAGCATTTTAAATCATGGAAATAGCAGGATGCTGGCACCATGAAAGCAGGCGCTCTCCTCATGACATTGTACTGTGTCAGTTCTCTCGTTCCACTTCCCTGCCTTTTACCATGTTTTCTCATTCCACTGTAAACTGCTTGGTGCAGGGGTCACACCTTTTATTTGCCTGTAAAGTGCTGCAGCTTGTGAGGAACATATTTTGTTGACTGCTGGAGGAAGAACTTCATCAATACTAGGGCCTTGCACGCAAAATTCTTTGTCTCTGCAAAGATGCATTTTTCCCAATCTGTCTGGGAACCTGTAACCTCTGGATTTCTAAAAGCTGAAGGTGTGTGCTAGAGAAAGGTTCAGACTGTACTCAGGCTGAGCCGCGTTCTGCCGATCATCAGCTATCTGGGCTGGAAGGGGGTTGGATCTAACACATTCATTGCCCTTGTGCTGTGCCACATCATCAGAGCATCTCCCTTAGAGCTTGTGTCCCTCCTGGGTGAGGGAAATGCTGGAAAAACTCCTCTCCACATGGGACATCACTCCTTTCAGTGATTACAGTGTTCACTGCATGCTCTCTGTCGTACTGTACTATTTATTTGCTATTTATGGAACAGCTCCACAAATTGGTTTGTTCACCAGGGAATGTGGAGGCTGGTCATTTCCTTAGGAGCTCACCCTTGCTGTAGCAACATGCACCTTGCACTCCACTGCACAACTAGCAATACATTGTGGCTTTTCATTCTCCATCTTCCAATAAGCAGATTTTTTTTTAATAGATTTTAACACAATTTTTTCCAAGTTTTTGTCACCCAGGGACTGTACTGTGATGGAACCTGAACCTACTGGGCCCAACTGTAAAATGATGCTGTTTTCTACTGGCAGCTGAAGCATATCAAAATGGTCAAGCATCCATCCAAACAAAAAATAAAGAATAACATTTTACATATACTTCATGTAAAAACTATTTGTAGGTTATCAGTGCAGGTAGTTCTGGGTCAGTATTTACATGTAACAGCAAAAAATGCATCAGGTCATGGTGGGTTTTCAGGTCATGGTGAAAATAGAAAAAGTGCAGCAGCTGTAGGAGAGAGGCCACAATGAGACATGAAGTGATGTTCTGGGCCTGCCTTTACTGTGGGTTTGGAGAGGTCCAAAGCTGCTGTTCTGTGCCAAAGATTTCACAAAACTGGAAAGTTTTGAGGCCCTCTGACCACTTATTGTGGAGATATCCATAACAAGTTGTGAGTAGTGCCTTGAGGAAAACACTCAGGAGTTCTTGCAGCCTCTTTGCATGTGTGTTTCTCCTTTACGAGACAAACGTGGCATTCCTTGGCACGCCATGCCACTGGCTTGGGCTATGGATGTGTCCAAGTAAAAATCTGTCGTGTGAGCATGATGCAAAGAGTAAGCAAATGAAGAAAAGGCAAATTAAATTGTTATGTATTAAGCTTAGGTTATTAAAGAGCTAGGATTACTTCTTGGTTTGCCCATCTTGCTCAGATGATTTTGTCAGTTCTGGTCCTGTTTCATCAGAAGCATCGCGCAGCATCTGGGCTATTTGCAGATTGCATTCAATTTGTTTCCCAACCAACTTTTGCTGATCCATTCTGGACACAAATAGCCAACTAATATATAGCTAGAGGATATATTAAGAGTACTATGTTAACAGTACTCCTAATTGTCTCTCGCAATATTTTGCTGTATTACTTGCGTGCTCTCTTAATTCTTCCAGCACCTTTGCAGGTGTCTGCCCCAATCCCCATCTGCAAGGCAGCATTTCCCTTGCAGGTCTGAACCACACGAGTGTGAGACAGGACACTGGAGGCTGAGCAGAGCTGCAGGTAGACAGGCACTTTGAATTCATGCCCAAATAGAAAGGATAGAAAACAGGCACAAATGCTCATAGAAAAAAAAAAATCATTCTTTTGATCGAACTCTCAGATATCACCTTCCACACTCTCCAGCTCTTTATCTGTTTCCTTTTAAGTTTGCATGAGCTTCCAGGGTCATTTCTACTTCTACAATCAAAAAGCTTTTCACAGTTGCACAGGTGAAGCTATGGTAGGTTTCAGGTACTTTAGAAATGCTTCGTGGAAAGGGATTTCAAGAGCTGGATCATAAATATGATGGAGCAAAACAGATCTGAAGGTGGTAGGCTGTCTCTTCAAAGTATTGATGTGTGTGTCTTGCACCCAAACCAGCAAGTGAAACAGCATCTCAAGAGTTAAAATGCACAATGTATACTTAGAAGCAGAGGAAATATAGATGTATAACTGTGTAATGAGGAGTGCTTCTTGTAAACAGCGCAGCATGAGGGCAGAGAGGCTAATTAAGCATGCAGATTGAATTTGTGAGGATTATCAGAGCAGGTAAAACATCTGAAAGCAGGCCTTGATTTTTCTAGAGGATAATATGAATGACTTGCCTTTATTAGTTATCAGGATTCCTAGAGGAAATAGATTTTTAGTAGAGTTCAGAGATTTTTAGCATCAGGAGGGGGATGTGCCAGGAAGAAGGTCATGGGCTCTTAGTCCTTTCTGAGAGGGTAGGTCTGTCCTACACACTCCAAGTTTAAAAATACAAAAGATTTGGGTTTACTTCTATTTTTTTTTTAATTTAAATTAAGCATTTATGACTTTGTTATTGACCTTCTTGCTCTCGCCCTGATCAGTGCTTTGCCTTGTTAAAGGATCTCTTGCTCAGCTGAGAGTTACTTGCATGAAGCTGCAATTGTGAGTTTTAACTAGAGCTAGGGATGCTGACAGACCTTATCTGCAGGTTAAAGAAATTACAGCATTTATAACTTTCCAAAAGCTGGTGGCATCTAGGAGAGTCTCAGCCACAGCGATCTGTCACTGTCTTTATCTTCCTGTTTGTACAGAGCTGTGCGAGAGGGCTATTAATCATCCTGCCCAAGGCCTGGGAGCATGTGGAAATGCACGGAGAATTACCATAGCTTCTAAACAGTCAATGCAGCAGGCTCTCACAGTTGCTCCCAGCTTTAAGTCTGAAGTAAAGACAAATTCATCAGTGTTTCTGTTTTCTTTTCTGACACCCTTTTTTCCTTCTAGGCTGGTGTCAAAGCTGCCACGTTTTCTCCCCTTGAGAAGATGACAATTGATTTCTTGCTAAATCCCCTCCAGGAGCAGGTTGTGTGGCATAAGAACTAGTTTTGGTAGGAAGGACGAGGGGTATTTAGGTTTGCTGTGGGTTGGGGCAGTGAGGAAAGAGCAGAGGCCCCTTTCTTCCTATGTCTTTAAGGAACCACCGAGGTGGAATGAGAATTGGTGCTGGGATGAACGTGCCAGCTTATCTTCAGTGTAGCTGCTGCTGATCTGAGTACCTTAAGACTGGAGGTAGTTTTGAAAATACAAGAGTGAGACTTTGGATTTCTTTCTACATCTTTTGTGGTCCTCACCTTTAGGCTACAGGTTGAATTGGGAGGAAGAGCTGTGGTAAACTTTGTCAGTGAAGTGAACCACAAGTAGTGATTTGGGCATTTATTAGATTGGCATTAGAATTAGGGCTTGTTAAACGAGGAAGAACAATGGTAAAAGTAACAGGTCCCAGAGGTGTAGTGTGGGCTGGCTTTCGTGTGCTTAAATAAACTTTTTTTTTTTGGTAACAATCACTTGATTCTGTTTAGTGTTAGAAATTTTTTTGTACAATTTTGGGTGAGAGAATTGTTTGGTTTCTGTTTGAGTCTTACATTGTATGCTAGGGTGGGTGAAGAGGTGACTGGCAGCTGGGAATGTCACATTTTGACGTGAATACCACTTGTTTTCTTATTCCGGAAAAAATTCAGAGTTGTGGTTGAGAAGATGAGGGTGTACAGAGTATAAAAAGGATAAGCAGTTCGATATAATTTTTAGCCCTGCAGGTAACACATTGGTAGTGTGAATGCTGGTGACGTCACGCACAAATGCCTTATGTATCGTTTTGCAAGGGTTTGGTAATTTAGGCGTAGTTAGGAGTAGGATTCATATTGAAGTAAGAGAAAAGGTGTGATAAAAGCAGCAAGGTGAAGTTTACATCTTGGGAGAAATTGTCATGGTTTGCACTGCCAGGTTTGGGGATGCTGTTGGCTGTGATGAATTTGCTTGTGCTCAGACCAGACACTGTGTATGAGCTGTGCAGTGTACAGAGGCAGCTGGGGTTAGGTTTAGGCTCAGGATGTGTGAAAAGATGGATCGATCTCAAAGTCCTGAAGAGGCAGTGGAGTTGGGATTAAGGCTGGTATGGGTCACACTGGATGGGGATTAAAGTTTAGAAGAAGAGATGGAAGAGCTCATGTTCTTATTGAATCCTGTTGGGCTACAGGATTAGGAAGTATACTTTTTGTTGTCAAAGGCATGTAGATTATGCTCAATTTTATTGCAGGTTTTGTTTCGCCTATTTAATGGCAAGGGAATAGAGTCCACAATGCAGTCCTGATTTTTAAAACTTGCCGACTGCATAGTGTCCATTGCACATTATGAGCAGGATTTCATCAGTCTTGGAAGAATCCAAAAGATATAAACTACTGTGAAACAGTAGAACTGTAATAAATAGCTAAAAGTTTTACAAACTAGAGATTAAATGTCTCCTGAATATGAAGAATTAATGTTAAACTTTAACATATTCATGTTTCTGTCTCTTTTGAATTGTTGTTCATATGGCTTGATATCCATGAAGCTGTATACTACTTATAAACTTTTGCTATAAATTACTTTTTCATAAGCAGTTTTCATTCCTGGCAACCAAGGATACATCAGATGCTTTCTCATAAAACCAAATTTATTACTAATCATACTGCTGCATTGGTTTAAAGAGATTAAAAAGTGATTATATGACATGATTAACTATTTAATTGAGTATAATAGGAAGCATGATGCTTTCTAGTTCCTAGTCTCATTGCTGCTTGCTCTTGTGCTTTACAGGGCTTTTTTGTTATTATGGTAATGATCAAATCATACTATCATTTTAGCAATATCCATTAATTTTACTTTTAGGAAAGCTTAAAAACATCTTGGAGCCTTAATGAATGTGGTGAAGTGAAATACTGTGGACTGCTTTTAGGCCAGGACTGAAAGTATTACTCATCCTGTTCTTTTTAATATAGTGGAATTTTCAGCATTATAGCACAATTATTTGTGCTCCTGTTTATGTAGATAAAATCTTCATGTGTAGGTGGTGCCTTATTTCCATCAAACAGCATATGACTAAAGTCTGCTTTGGAGGCCCTGACTTTAGCATCTACAAATCACAGGACAATATCCCTCATGCGTTGGAGGGTTTCAGAAGAGGGAAAAGCAGGCTTTCCCGTATCCATCCTTCAGAAAGTTTCCTTTTCCAGGTTTGTGTGTTTTGGTTTGTTTTTTAAATTCATGCTAATGAATTAACCTTAAAGTACTAGAAACATGTAAAGTTCAGGCAAAGTGTTTCTGAAATCCCTTACCAACATGACTAGCTGGGATCTTCAGTCTTGTACCATTTTAGGGAAGTCTCTGCCCCAGTGTTCAACTTGGATGCAATATCGACGCTTCTGCAGGGTGCTCATTGAGCTGTTCCTAAACACAGAGATGATGAAAACCTGTATTCAAACTAAGCTGTAGTGAAACCTGCCCTGCACATGACTGTGCATTCTCGTGTCGGTTTCCTACAGGGAGGGACAGCATGAGTCTCACTCGGAGGCTGCTAGAAGGACAGTTTTCTTTCTGTTGCACAATGTGATTTTTTTAAGATTCAAGACCTTGGTCAGCTTTATAATGTAAACATGTAAAATGGCCTTTTGGCATTCCTGTATAACAGCATGATATACAGCACAGCGCGGAGTACAAGGGGCTTTGTTTCTATAGAGCCTTTCGGCCCTTTTTTTAGTAATGTAGCAAAATCTATGCACTGAATCTGAAAACTGCTAAGGGCAATGGCAGTTGCTCCTCTGGCTCTGAGCCATGCCTTTTGGCACCTTTGTTGTTAAGAGATACACAAGTGCTGGCTGAAAATGCAGAAAAATCGTCACAATTTATCATCTTCACAAAATGTGTGAAACCTTGGACTTTCCAGTTGATTCCAGCTGCAAATCTGGAAGTTCACATGTCCATGCAGAGCACACAGATAGTGCCAAAGGTTTATGTTCAGGTGTACAGGCTTTTTTGTATATTGGCAGCTTGGTTTGTACAGCAACAGCGGGGGAGGGGGTGTGTGTACATGTGTCAGCACAGCAAACTGCATCATGACTGCAAAGAGGTGACTTGCATTTCTTTGCATTTTCCATTGAAGAAGGAATTGATTTTATTCTCTTGAATGCAAAGCTTTTTTCATAGTGTTTTTGATGGACTTGTCTCAATTTTTGTCTTATGGGAGATGAAGGACCTACTGAAGCACTGGTGGTGGATAAACATCTGCTGTTCATTCTGCAGCTCTTGCAGGTCAGCATGAGGTAATGGGAGAAAGATGGTTATGCAAAGGTACTTTCTCAATGAGGTTTCAGGTTTCTCTAGTGGAAGGTGTTAAGTGTTCATCTCATGCACTACTCAGGGCTCCTGCAACACCTTCTGCAAAGCCTGCGTGTTCCAGAGAAGCACTCACTGATTTTTGCTTATCATTACTCTCTGAAACAGTAATTGGCAGACAGAGTTTTGAAAAGGAAGCTCTGGAGAGTTCTTTTGTTCTATAAAGTCTACAATAGCATTTGTTCCACTGTTACAACAGCCTAGGATTTGGGGATTGTCTTGAAATACAGTGTGGTGTGAGTTAATGCTTCTTTCTATGCTGTAGCTCTCTATTGTGAGTCCCCCTCTGCGGAGTGGCTTAAATTTTGTACCTGTGAGTTTGCCTTGTAAAGCAGGTAGCGTGTGATGTCTTCCTGAAGATATTCTGCTCTCCTACCGTCTGCATATTTTGCTTTTGTTTTTAATGAGTTGTGAATTTCGAAATTTACAGTAATTTCTGCCTGTGGGGAGGTAAGGGAGGGCATTGACCACGTCTGACTGTCACATCTAGCTACTTAAAAGACTAACATGTTGGAGGCTGTAGAAAGACAGTCACATCCAGTTAAAAATGGGAATGGCTATAAAATGCCAGAGGTATCAGAATGACTTACATCATGCTCAGCTCAGAAAGGTCTTTGTTGTAATAACAAAAATCTCCATCCTCTGTACAAATGATAATTTTGAGTTTACTGGAGCTACTGTAGAAGACCGACTGTAATTTTTCATTTGAATTTGACAACCAACAATGCTTAACATTTTCCTAATAATTTTAGCAGGGAAACTGTGAGCAAGTGAACCATTTGAAGGATTGTAGTTCCCTTACAGTGTTGCAAGTATTAGGCTGCAATTGCTTTGTAAAATATTTTCAGCTGATGTCAGTACTGGTGGAAATTCTTGATCACAGGCGTTCCTGAGTTATATTTTGCCTAATGTATGGCCTCTCTTTAAACTAAACTGAAAGATGGCTTAAAAGAGGAAAGCAGCTGTGTGTACCACTAGAAATTGGAAGGGGCCTGAGCAATTTGGAAGGTGAAAATATTTGAGTTCTGGACTCTGCTTTGTTCCAGGCAAGTCACGTAATTTCATGGGTACTTCCTGGCTTATAAGAGACAAAATGAAGTCGATGAGATAATCAATATTTCTCTGACTACCCAACTATAGAAATTTTTATTGAGTGAATGTGTGTGAAGTCACCAAGATGGAAACTGTATGGAATTGGCTGTGTTATTAGGGTTGTCATTATTAATTAGACTGTTGACTAGAACTGTCCTTTTTGATGATCTGCTCCTTTACCCAAAGAGAAGGTTTTAACTGGGAAGAGTGAAGGGAGCTGGAATTTATAGCTGCAGAAGTGCAATACTAGCAATTTTAAACAACTAATGTAAAATTCTGGGCAGGCAGCAGTGCCTCTTTGGGGAATGGAAGGCCATTAAATTCTGCAATTACTCCAAGATCGTTTTGCAGAGGTAATGTTCAGCTTCCTCAGAGCATCTCTCATGGCTAAAATTAATAGGAAAAAAAGTGTCTCCAAGTTGTTATGAAATTTTCTAAAGGGAGGAGTTTTGCTGCTGACAAGAGACTGATAGCTCCTCCTGGACCAAGTCCTGCAGCACCCACTCGGTCAAAGATCCCTTCCAAAAGAGGATGAAATCATGATCCCACTGGGGTCAGTGTCAGATTTCCCACCAATGCTGGTGGAAGCAAGATCTCACCCTGAGGCTGTTGGAGAAATACTTGGAGAATTCTACAGGGAAACGCAGGAAGGAGTGGTACTTGTAAATAGGAACTTGTACTGCATGGAAGATAGTAATACCTACCTGTTCTCTGTGCAGAAAGTCTATATTACCAATAGATGGAACTGTGATAGAGATTTTTGTTTTTTTGTGGCTTCCTTTTTTTTTAATGCTGCAGGACTTAACATTTTCCCAGATAACATAAGTGACTTTACTGGAAATATGCTGCTGCAGCTCTAGGTGACTTCATGCAGACATGGTGTCTCACAGAGGGGGACGGGTTTGAGAGGTGGCTGAGGGAGGCCCTCCTGTTGAGTCACAAGGCTCAGAGTAGACCCCCTTGCTTTCTATAGACTTCCCCTCAGGGAGGAGCCTCGGTGTGGCTAAATCCACCCTTAGTCCCAGACTTGGTCAGTGGTTTACAACCGAGGCTTGTATGTGTGTAACCACAATTAGAGTCAACGTTTGCCTGTTTTTCAGTCCTGCCAAGGACTTTCAGTGAGACAGATGTGCAAAATTGAAAAGATAAATAATATTATGAGTTCAGAATTACTGTTAATAAGTACACTTACTGCAAAAATTGAGCTCAAGTTAGGAATTCCCAGGTAACATCCGACAAAGTCAGAGGCACAGATCTTTCCAAAGAAGCATTCCTGCTTGGGGAGGAGAGAGGTCTGAGCCCATCAACTCATGTGGATAGGTGGAGTTCTTGTCCTCAAAAGAGAGGTTTCTAAAGGCCAGATTTATACTCTTGATGAGGTAGGGCTGAGCCATATGCCAGGTGCTGGTTAGCTCTCCACAAAGCTTGCTGTGTTATTGATGAGGCAGGGAGGGGGAGGATGAGGCCAGCCTTCGGCGCCGAGGTGAAGTTGTTCCGCAGCGTGGCTTTTGGGGTGGATCTGATACAACATCAGGCTGTGAGGCCTTTGCCTCGCTTCAGGGGTCACTCAGTTGTTACAGTTGCTGAGCTTTATGTTCAACCGCAAAACCTCCACCTCTGTCCTGTGCTTTGGCCAGATAAGCAAACTGTTCGCCTGCAGTCCTTGCTGAAGCCTGGTGCAAGTTAAGAACTTCTCCAGACTTAGCAATTTTCCAGTGGCTTAAGGTGGTCCTGTATTTCAAGGCAGCAAGCCTGGCTATTTTTGACACAAGGTAAAACATGTAACAGGTTTTCAATTCTTACTAGTCTGCAGACTTGTAATAGCTCTCCAGCGGAGAGGCAGATGTGGATAGTGATGGTGAGGTCCCTGCATCAGGTCCACTTTTCTTAGTAACCTCCTGTGGACTCACAAGAAGTAGTCTATGAGGTCTGTGGAACATGTATGGAGCGGGACACGGAGCTTCCACAACTCCTCCCTGATGTGCCACGCGTACCCCTGAGATGGATTGTCAGACGTGTTATAGCCAAAAGCCTACGAACACCAAAGCTGAATAAAGGCAGGGCCAATTATGCTAGCATTGCCCTTTTTGAGACAGAATTCTAAACTACTTCTATGCAGTTCCTAAATTCAGCTTTTCCTTCCTTTGTGCAAGCAGGAAACTGTTTAAATAATCCCCTAAATAGGACTTGTATGTTACTCTCGATGTATATGTGATTTATCAGTGTTAGTATGCCATCAAGTAACCGAGGTATAAAAGAATGATTTTTATGCCACTCTGAATATTTGTATTTTTAACAGGAAACCATTATTTTGAAAGCCTTATGTAACCTGGCTATAAAAGAGAAAATCAGCTGGTGACAAAGTTATGTTCACAGTGCATGAACATACTAAGCAGTGGCCATGAACATAGTAAGCAATGGCTTGTCTTCTCAGTGTGTCTCTTTATTTACAAGCAACAGCTAACACAAAAACCCTAGTGAAATCTACATTTTAAATGGTTCCTCTTTGCTATGGAGGGAGTGATTTAATTTTCTTTTTTAAACAACAGTATTCATTTGTCAGTTCCCCTGTCTAGTGGCAGATGACTAGACTGAGATGTGAGTAGTGTTGTAGAAATATTGGTGGTAGCCCATGTCTTGCACATTGCTATGTGAACATTTTCTGCTGGGATTAGCAGGAGTGATGCAAATGTAATTCAGGTACATTGGGGGAATCAAAGGAGCTTATTCAAGGACCCTTTGAGTCTCATGCTTGGATGTTCAACCTCTTGTTCTGAATGCAGTCAGCGATCATCCACAGGCCCTGCAGTGGAGAACTGCACAATGAGTAGTTTCAGAATAGTTTCCTTGGCCAGCTGCAGTTTTTCTGGCATGACTCCTCATCAGGGCCTTGAATTTATCCCATTATAATTGTTAGATTGGTTTTATCCAGTGGAAATTCCACAGGGAAACTAAGAACTACAGTTGTTCCACTCCATGATAGATTCAGTTGTTTTCTTTACGCTTGCTGAGACAAATCCTCAGTTATTGTTTACATTTTAAAGAAGATTGTCAAAACCCAGAAATTTTCCTTCTGTATGAGTGTCACCAGCTTTAATTCACTCCAGATGTGCTTTAATATGCTCCAAGGATCACTGGTATTAATTGCAGCACATTTATTACCCTGCAAGAGCTGTTGTAAAGCTACTGCATTGTGCAGGTCAGTGGGCTATATGACTTCCCAGCAGTCTCCTCTGGTTTAGTATTCCTGTGTTCCCTTTCAGAACTGGCAATGTAGGGAGTTCATTCACAGGAGATACTTGGCACTTTGCACTATTAGCTTCTTTGGCTTGTATCCCATAACAGACAGGAGGTGGGAGGACATCAGGGGCTGAATCACAGAATTGTCACAGTAGGAAAAAACCTCTAAGATCACCACACCCAGCCATCAACCCCCCAAAAAAACCCCAAAACACTTCATCATCCCACCAGAGCATGTCCCGAAGTGCCTCATCTACACATTTTTTTAATATCTCTAGGGATGGTAACTCCACTACCTCCCTCAGTAGTCCACTCCAGCATCTGACTACTCTTTCAGTAAAGAAATTCTTCCAAATATCTAGTCTAACCCTCCCCTGGTGCAACTTCAGGCCATTTCCTCTAGTTCTGTGGTTATTTACTGGAGAGAAGAGGCTACACCCACCTCACTACAACCTTCTTTCAGGTAGTTGTAGAGAATGATCAGGTCTCCCCTCAGCCTGCTCTTCTCCAAACCAGCTTGGTTGCCCTGCTTTGTACTCACTCTAGCAGCTCGATGTCTTTCTTGGGGAGAGAGGCCCAGAATTTAACACAGTACCTGAGGTGTGACCTCACCAGTGCCAAGTATGGGGGCATGATCAACAAGCTGCCTGGTGACCTGAAGGGATCTGCACAGGTGGTAGCTCTATCTCCAAAGATAATCAGCCAAAATAGACAGTTCTTGCTGTGTTAGAGGTAACAAAAAATGAGGAAGGCTATTGTCATGCATGTGTTTTTCTAAACTGACCTCTCAGTGTCTGGTTTTGCTTGTTTGTTTATTTTGGATTTGTTTTCTTTCAATCTGGCAAAAAAATCCCAGTGAATTAGTGGGTGGTGCTGAAGTAGGCTGGGGCACCCCTCAGGATCTGATAAGCATGAAGATGTCTGGTTCCACAGGATCAGGCTGCAGCAGGGCTATGAACAGAACCCATTGCTTGTGTCAGTAGGAGATTCTATTTTAAATCTAGTGGAAGGGTTTGGCTTACGGAAATGAAAGAGCATTTTAAAAATTTCCAGTATTTGATGGAGAGCATTCCTCTTTCAGCCATCAAGTGCAGTGTTGTAGAGTTCTGCTGGCTGGCTTAGATTTTCTTACTTTTTTTTTTCAGAAGAGTTACTGTGCACTGTTATTCTGCAGGATTCTTCTGTTGCGGGAGGACTGCTGAGTTTTACCCAGTTTTCATAAAAAGGAAGCGTGTTAGTTCATTACTTGGAACTGGTCTTGCATTTCCACAGAAATAAAAGGATCCAAACAGCTTGCAACTGAAATTAAAAGCCCTGGAAGATTCAACCAGCTTGTTTTCCTGAACATGTTTGGAAAACAGAGGGAAGGGATCTGTGAATTTTTAAATTCGAAGCAATATAAAAAGAGCCTTGAACTTTCAGTCAAATAGGCATGTAATTAAATTTCTCCCTGCTCCATAATTTTCTATTGTACCCTTGTTACCTTTTTTTGTCACATCTATTTGCATCTTCACAAATCCAAAATATCTTAATTTGAATAAAACAAAAGCCTATTCATGCTTGTGCTATTCATGTGGTTTAATTGGTTTACAAAATACAAATGTTCTTTGAAAGGAACTGATCTGATTTCAGGAGTCTGGTAGTTCTCCGTCATATGTGGTCCTTCTGCTCACAAAGGCGAAGGAACAGAACAAGACTTAAATGGGCTTGCTTCAGCTTGCTTTGTTTTTGCTCCTGTTTTGACTGAGCTCTTGCTGTTGCTTAGTGAATACAGTAGGAAAATATTCTTAGGGTTGTAGCTAATTGCACAAATGAAAATAGTTTTCCACATCTTAATTTTAAATGGAAAACTGGAAATTCTTTTAAAATGCTTCATGTTCCTGTTCTGGGTAATATCAGCATGATCTTAAAGACTGCAAAATTCATTATGCTCTTGGAACACCTGGGCAGACTGTATGATAGTGGCAGAGGAATAGTGTTGTATACAAATGTCAGGGTTAGAATGAGCTTCTCAATTATCTTGATATTTATGTGATAAGTAAGAGCAGGCGAGTAGCTGGGGAAAAGGTAGCATGTTCTTGCATTCCAAACTGATCACATCTAATTAAATTCAAATTGAATTACAACTAAGAGTTAGTTGAAGTTAATTTCTGATATTTTGCATGGAATAATCTGTTAAGTAATCAGTTGTTAATGTGGATGAAGATGTTTCATCCCACAGGGCTCAGTAAAGGCCGGGTGGAGCAGGTGACACAGGCAAGCAGTGGGCAGGCACCCTGTCACTCTGGTGTGATCAGTGGTTGCGCACAGAGTCAGGATCTGTGCTGAGTGACCTCTGAAATAGCAAAGACTTTGCAGGGTTAAGCTTCTAAGTCAGTGGCTCTAATAGAAACCGAGTTTGAAAACCCGGCCAGATACATAACTTCTTGTCTAGGTGTGGATTTCTGTTTTGGAAAATCAGTTTTTCAGTGCACCTGAGTATTGGCACTGCAGACCCTGTCAGTGGTACTGTTGCAGATGTTTTTCTGGTGGAGGGAAGTTCTTAGCCCTCAGAATGCACTTCTTGGCCAGCCTCAGGGTGTTCTGCCATGTGGTGGCCCCGTGAGCAGGGGCTGAGCCCCTGCATCAGTCCCCAGGCATCATGTCTGGACACTCGACCTCCTCTGGAAGCTGGAAAGATAGTCGCCTGACTGTCTGCCCTGGTTGCCTGGCACAGATCTCTGAAATATCTTTTCTGCAGCTGCAGGAGTTAGGAGGAACAGCCTTTGATGTCTTTCTGTAACAGATCTTCCTTGGCCAGAAGAGATGTTCCTTCTCTGTCTCTGCCCCAAGCTGAACAGTCACTTCTTGGGGTACCTGGGAAAAGGAGGAAAGGGATGCAGCCCTGCAGGCTTTTCCATCAAGGGAGGGACCTTCTAGCAGTAGCTGTATGGTAGCAATAGGACAATACAGCACAGGCTGAACACCTCAGTGAGCAGGATATCTGGTACAAATTGAACACAAAACAAGGAGTTAATGGTCAATTCATTAAACGGATCCAGGGGTTTAACTGGCAGGAAGAACAGCATTTTATGGTAGGGCTAGTTACTAGTCTATGTAAACTGGTTGTGTATCCTCCAATGCAACCATGCAGGAAACATCACCCAAAGAGTATTCATGCTGTCTTTGGGGCACATCTGAGTGTGGGACTATATGCAGAGTATGTCAGGGAGTCTTCCTACCACTGAAGCATCCTTTGTGATATCAGCTCCTCATTTATGGGCTTTCATGAGACTATACCCAATATTTCCAGGCTAAACTCAGGAAGGGGAGCTGTCAGTAAAGTCCCTCTAGCTGTCAATATAGTTTATGTTTAAGCACAGACTGAGGAGCACAAGGAGGGACACTGCTGGCAATGTAAATCAAGTCATGGTTGTCAACAGGTTGCAAATGCAGGAGAGAACTGAGAATGGATGGGCAATGGAATTAAAAAGCAGAGGAAAGCCTCTGAAGGATACAGAGATCATAAAAATGGAAAATATTGATAATTGGCAGCAATAATCTGAACCCATACTGTATTACCTCTGTGGGAAAGTACTTAAATGTCAAAAGATTTATGCACAGCCTAATGTGGGGGTAATAGGAACAGAGAAAAATGTATTTGCACTGTTGGTTGTTGCTCTGTATCTCCATGAGTTCTGAGGTCACTTTAAAGAAAACACTACCTCTACTGAACTGCAGTTTAATTAGTTAACCTATTGAATAATTAAAGTCTTGAATATACCCAAAATACCTCTCAGTTTACATACTTTGCTAATAGGAAAAGCAAAGACCATTTTTCTGTTGCAATTTGAAGTTTTCGAAGCAAAAGCCTCCATTTATGTTTTGCTAAGATGAACTAGATCAGGAATTCATGGTAATGGATTTAGCTACTGAATGGCAACAATTTACCATCTAGTGCTTTTGTTGGCTGAGTCAGTAGCTGAACCTTATTTATGGTGTTTATCACTTGACTTTCACAGAAAAAAAAAAGATGTAACAACATTTATTTTTACCTTTTCTTTTTTCTTTTTGGTCACGTAAAGCAGTTCACCTTCTCTCTTTTTATACAAAGCAGAAATCAGCCTGGAATACTTGATCAGTACAGACTATAGAAGTATTTTTCAGTGATGGAAGTAGAGTTGCTTATATAATATTTACTGATGGTAGGAAGAGCTGATGGTATCTGGTCATCTGCAGGGTGTAATAAATACTGTGTATGCCTGTGGGGGAGCTGGCAGGGAACAGGTTGTACCCAACCCAGCAATGCTAAAAGGGCTCTGCATTACCCAGCTGCTGTCAGGTGCTGATCATCTGAGCACCTTTGTTTTCCCCTTATATGCTGCTAACTCACATGAGCATAAGAGTCAGGGGGTGAGTGCTTTGGGAGTGAGTCAGCCTGCCCGTCTACCCTTGAAGGCTGACCTTGGGACATATCCCTCTTCTTGACACCAGCACACTTCAGCCCTTCAGAAAGGGCTTCTAGCAGGGGTGTTTTCTTGTGGCTGTGAGGAAGGCTGTTGTACCTTTGGGGGAGAAAAAAACAAATGGGCCAACTCGAGGGAAAAAAGTTCAGATTCATTTCAAATACCATGACTGCTGAAGAGGAACCAATACCATGTCCTACAATCAGAATCACAGAATGTTAGGGTTGGAAGGGACCTTGAAAGATCATCTGGTCCAAAGGTCTAGGACTTTTTTGATCTTTGGAGGATTTGATGGCCTGAATCTCTGGTACTTGTGTAAAAACTACCTTTTGAGAGAGCTAATGAGTGTAATTCTGTCCCCGTGACATCTCTTCTGCAGAATGAGAAACCAGAACCCACTGTGTGATAGAGATGGCTGGCACTGATAGGATGACTTTGGTTTTAAGTATTGAACTGGAAGGGTAAATCTTGCTTCTGAAAAGCTGCGAAGCACCTGGGTTCATTGGTAACTTGGTGAGCACTGCCTTTTTTTTTTGAGAAGGGAGGACTTTGGTGTTTAGAGTGGGCTGGTGAAAAGCTGTGTCCACCACTTCTCTGAATGTGGTATGTGCAGACTGGGGAGTAGTAGACTTTGCGTATCTGGATTTGATTTGACCACTGCCAATGAAAAATGGTTAATGATGCTGTCACTGCTGAGTCTTTTCTAAGACCATTCAGTGCTAGCTTTCAGACATCTTCTAAAAGCCCTTGTCTGGTGCAGGCAGATTTGCAGGAACATAAGATATTCTCGTTCCCTAAAGGTTTTCCTCCACCTGCTTATGTGTAGTCCTCTGATGTTACACAGTTGCTATGGAAATAAATGACATCACCGTCTGGGGAAACATGGCTTCGTAGGAGAAATCAATAAACTAGAGCAAATAAATTGTCAGACAGCTATGTTTCCTCCCTGTCTTACTAACATGGAAAAAAGGAGGTTGATGGATAATGAGGAAGTAATAAATACTTTCTTTGCTTTTTTTTGCTTTTTTTTTTTCTTCTTCAAGGTAGTATGCGTTTTTTAAGCTGAATGTCTGTCAATTCATTTAGACTTCAGAAGAGCTATCAGTAATCCACTTAACATGTACAGGGAATGCAAGTCAGGGAGTTGGTAATTTCCCACTAGTTGTATCATGTGTTCCAGTTATTTCCCTTTCATTTTCTGTTTTTACCAGTTGGGCATAGAGTACCATAAAAGAAGCTGGGAGAGATGTAGTCAACTGACTCCTTGAGATAATTGGGGATCCTGGAAATACACCATTGTCTCCATCTCTCAGCCAGCCTCCTGTTCCCTTATTCACTGTCCTCCCTTCATTAGGTGCTTCCTAATAAACAAGGTGTCACTGCTGGTGACCACCCCCCCCCGCCTAGCGCCGCGCACGCGCGACTCTTGTGCGGCC